>BROG01000359.1:620000-627500 GCA_030159075.1 Atrina japonica
CTTCATCAGTTGAGCTCTAATTTGAAAAGTATGTGTATTTTCTAAAGATAAAGTGGTATCATACAATGCCAAATAATATATCTAAAAGTATAGCCGAAATCCGTCTAAGAGTAACCACTGTAAAAAATGACTATCTTAGCTTTAGACAATTTTCGAATTTAAATAGGGTTAACAGTGCCAAATATTACTTTAGTATAAAGATGAACAGCTGGTACCGAAATACCAGGTACTAGGTGATTTTGTTATGTGTTTGGTGAGTGTGTATTCTGATGACGTGAACATTTGAGGGTATGTAATTATATAATAATAATAATAATAATAATAATAATAATGATAATAACAATAATGGTGCAAGAGTAATTAGTACTTGTACTATAAATTGTTATGCAGCAAAAAGTTTAGCAGGCTGGTCATTTGATATCTGCAAAGGTTTAATTAGTTTAGTTCGGAGTCTCTGCGCCTGGAGTGGTTAGACTATCGCGTTTTTAACCAAGACGTCGCTCACATCTGGTCAGCATGGATCCCAGTCCCACTGGAAGCGAAGCTGATTTTGTGAATTTGTAAGTTTACTTGGGAAAGGATGTGGGTCTATTTCCGGGTACGTTGTAACCGGCTTCTCTCCTCCACCATTAAAACTGATTGAGAAATTGTAGAGCTTGGCGTAAAAAATTGTCAAAAAAAGAAAAAAAAAGAAAAAAAAAGAATTTTTTTAAAGAACTCAAGAACTCACAACGCATTAGAAACTGATATTTTTTATCACCTTCGTTTGTCTTAATTAGGGGTGCAGTATTCAAAACAGTACGAGAAGTGTTATTCTAAGTTTCTAAGTAAAATTATTTTAGTGACGAAAATTGTTGAGTGTGGCGTAAAACTGAAAATTCAAAATTCAAAAATTCAAATTAATGACGACAGTAATAGATAGATTGATTGAATTCTGTGAAAAGTTAAAATCAAGGAAAAGAATTCATTTGTATGTTACCAACGAGCATTGGAGATCTACTTCCTTCTGAACGAAATTCTACCAATGATAAGACAAAAAACCATCTAATACCAATCCTATGACGATATACCTTAGTTATCACCGAAAGCACAGCTGTTAACCATGTCTCATTTCGTAGTATACAATTTTTGTCCGCAGAATCCGAGAGCGGAAAATCACACACGCGGTCTGCGCTCGAATAAACAGGTATTTATGGTTGTTCAAATATCTATTTTTATACCAAGGACGGTGTAACTTACGGTGTGAATATGTCCTCGATCATTCGTAACGATTTTCTAAATCTAAAAACAAAAATTCGAATTCATTAAAAATTCATTAATATCAAACTTGACATTTTTATGGTATTTATTAAAATGCAAATGGAATCCGGCGACATCACAAATCAACAAGTAGAAATAATTATGAATAAGATGAATAAGAAATGTATGTGTTGTATTGTAAGCTTAATGCAAGTCTAAGAAATGAAAATGTGACCTTTAGTTTTTATTCGCTTTATTGCAACTGTTTTTTCTGAACAAAAATCAAAATATGGTTATGAATATATTTTCATTTTTCCTGGTTTTGGCGAGAAATCAGTGATACGCATTTCCGTTGGATGCTATAGAGCAGTGATATAACACCTGTGATTTCGTCATAGTTAATGTTTTGAAAGATGCTATCAAAATCTTATCATCGTTAATGATATTTATTGGATCAAATCGAACGCTGTTGGTTGCCCGATTGTAATTTTTTTTGAATCATGATAAATCGAATTTGTTTTATATGCAATATGAATTTCGAAATGCGTAGGAAGCGACCAGGGAATTATAATATCCATTACGAAGCTATTCTTTAACAAACCGAAAACAAAATTTCTTTCGATGCGCAATGCGAATGTCATGTGTATCTGAAACGTGTGTGTGTGTGTGTGTGTGTGTGTGTGAGAGAGAGAGAGAGAGAGAGAGAGAGAGAGAGAGAGAGAGAGAGAGAGAGAGAGAGAGAGAGAGAGAGAGAGAGAGAGAGAATTCAAATACACGTTTTTGAAATTAATTTATAACATGTTCTCTTTTTTTACAAAGCTGATTTTGTGAGAAAGTGTGCCAGCTTACTTGTGGAAGGCCGGTGATCTCTTCCCTTGTAACCGGGTTCTCTTCTCCACCATTAAAAAATGGCCGCCACCACATAAATGAAAAATTGTTGGGTGTGACGTGAAACACTTCTAAATTCAAAATTCAAGAACTCTTTTCTTAGTTTAGGCAGTGCTAGTTTAATTTTATTATCAATTATACTCTAGCTGATAAATGCCAGTTTGTATAATTATGATGGGGGTGAAATACTATAACATTGTACCCGAAAATGACCGGCGACATTCCGCAAGTAAATTACTAAAATGACAAACTTCCTTATATATTCACCCTTGAAGTCCTTGTCCGCGCTGGCTAAACGTGAGAAAAGCAATGCACATATTTAAACAGTATATTATTGACGTTATATTAAAGTATAATGCAGTTTCTTAAAATGAAAACTTCGATAAAAAATTACTTCACTCAGAAATATTATTATCAAACTTCAAAATGGTTATCAAAGCTCTAGCGATTACAATGAGTATTTGAAGAAACTTTCTGTCCTTGTTGTTTGAATTGCGATACGATGTGGCGCCATAAATTTTTAAAATCTTTCTTTGTTCCGTATAAAATGTCCTATAAAAACTTCGTAGAAGAAAAAAAAAAGAATTATGCTAAAGGAATGTAACAAAAACCTATGATATTAAAGTCATACACTTTTAAGCATCACACGTAGTTGAGTACAGTGTCACAAGATATAGACTATTGATTTATTTTGCCTCTTCATATTTTTGAGATTGCAATGTAACACACACACACACACACACACACACACACACACACACACACACACACACACACACACACACACAACCACACACACCGGGCACACGCGCAAACACGCATGCATAAACATAAAAATAAATTTTGTTCGTCTCGGGTTATATGTTTCTGGTATAAACCAAAATGAACCGTTGCACCTTGTGACTCTATTGATGTAGAAGATGATATCATTGTATACATGTAAACCCTCATTATTCCACCCTCAGATGAAAATATATAAAGAAATATTACTGCTATAAACTTACTGCATTTAATCTTATTAAACTAAGAAGTGTGAAAAAGGTTTAATTTGTAGATTAAGTAAATACATGTATCTCTGTACGTGGGCCGTAAATTTTGAAATTCCTTATGATACTGCTCTCCATGTGCAAGTTTAAATATACAATGAAGTTATTTGTAATACCATCATTCTTTGTTACCATTCTGTATTCAGCCATACGCTTCTGCATATATTGTATATATGTTTGTATTATATTACCTTACGGGATTACCTTATTACTTTATCGAATAAAATGGAGTTGAACGAGAACAATTATAGGCTATTCTATTGTTGGATGAGTCGAACACCGCTCGCTGGGTCTAGTATTAAAGCGTTCGAGCGTTGGACTCGCAAGCTGAAGATCCCGCGATAGATTATCGACACAGGGACATACCAAAGACTGTGACTGTTTCTCGCCAAACGCTCGGCATACGAAGTGAAAGTCACGGTTCATTCGGAAGAGATTGAAAACCGAGGACCCGTGTCGCGGAAGGCTTGACACGTAAAAGAATTCTGACTGCATTTGCGTCAGTCCATAGCACAGGTCAAAACATGTGGTAATTTACATAAAGCTGGTGACATTACAATATAAGTGAAAGATTCTTGATGGGATGTAAAATAACAATCAAAGAAACAAAGAAACAATCCGAGTCGAGCCATGTCGAACACCAATGCTTATTTCCTTGTATATCTCCTCAGACCTAGTCATTACAACATTTACTGTAAAATTAGCTATTAAAGATTCAAAACAGAATCACGGACTTGCTTTAGAATATTATGTTACTGGATCGAAACAAATTGTCAATAAGTTAATTCAAAATTTGCACATGATTATTTTCCAGAAAATATCAGACAACTAAGTGTATCACAAGCATAATATTTATTTACTTTTTTAGTGTTTATTTCCCCAAGTTATTCGATTCTCGTAGAAAATTCTCTCATAAAATAAAAATATTTGTAATCGGATTAAATGAAGACACAACCACGTATAATTAATTTTGTTTGTTTTTATATCCATAATGACAAAGTCTTAAATTCGTAGTTTTTCATATTATCCTCAAAACATGCCCAAAACCCCAAAACAATACAAAAATAATTAAAAACAAACAAACAAACAAAAGCAAAAACCAAACAAACAAACAAAAAGGAAAAAAAACATGGAAAAACGATTTTTGATAAAAAAAATAAATAAATAAAAAGGTAGTCCGTAATGCTGTCTAAATGGATAGACAATTCAACGACTCTTAATAAAAGGGGTTTGATACAAACTACATTAAAAATAATTTAGATATGTATTCAACATTTGTATCAAAAACGTTTCGAATTTGTCAAAAAATTGAAAAAATAAACCAGAATTATTAGTGAGTAGATTCATCAATAACCATTACCAAAACGTTGATAATAAAATTTAATGAATCTTTAAATATATTTTGATCAAACAACGTAAACACCGAATGTTGAAAACCCCTGTATATGATATCACCGTGTTGTCTATCAATCAAAAATGGGGGCGGAGCTACGTTAGAAGTCAGTTAACTGTATTGAGGCGACATGAACACATTCTACAGATGTTGTAGTACTTTAATTTACTTCAAACAAAATTCAACGAATTTTAAGCCTTTATAAAAACAGCAAATTAGTGCGTAATTTTGATTAAATTGGTGGTTCTAAAGGAATTCTCTTAGATGCATGTTCTTTAAAGAAAAGCTTTCTTCCAAAATATTATAAATTCCTCCTAGTGTTCGTGTATAAATAATCGTTGAAATGCCTTAGAAGAGTATAACAATTGTGTTTATAAGCTAGTTCACCCATTTGAATCACATTAAGTTCAATTACTCTGCATGAATTAAACGGAACAAAATAAAACACGTGGATTCAAATATTGGTTTTATGATCTTATCGATGATAAAATATAAGATGAACTCGGCACCCATAAACATTTTAAAAGAAATGATACCTGTCCAAAGAAAGAATTAATTACTATATTTTATCTTTTTTTGTATCATCATTAACAGATTCTGTTTGGCTTACAATTCTTCAGAATTTGCATTAAAACCCGCCTCTGAAACTGATTGCGTAATATTTATTGAAATGGTTTCATGATATTTTATTGTTCGCAATAAAGGCAATATTACGTAAAATCGGTTCTTATTGGTTGGTATTATGCTGTTGATGGTATACAGAAATAAACCTAAGAAAACTAGACATATTAGTAAAGTGATAAATACAACTTCTACACATAGAAAAATAACAAATTTAATAAACACACACACACACACACACACACACACACACACTCACACACACACACACCTCTTCTCATTTTCACCTGATATAGTGATGTTCAACATACTTCCATACAGTTTGGTTTATTATTGTATCCATCATTGTAACATTTTAATGATTTATATATCTGGGAACAGATATTATATACAAAACTTGAATCGAAATATAAATTTTCAAATTTTATCAGGAAAAAGTCGAAACGTTTCTAAGACAATTGTATTTTACTTTGGAAATCAATATTCCCTTGGACGACTTCCATCGCGATTTAAAAGAACTGGACAAAAACATGAAATTTATAATGGAGAGAAGTAAATTTAATCTACCATTTCTAGATGTAATAGTTAGAATAAATTACACTGATTATTCTAAACCTACGGACATTCATATATACCTCAATTTCAATTCGTGCAATCCTAAACACATCAAAATTTAACATTCCTTTCAATCTAGCTTCAAGAATATTAGCCATTGCCAACACCAAGGAATTGAAATCGAGTCGCCTTCAACAACTTAAAACAGATTTGAAAAAAAGCAGAATTACCCGGAAGAATTAATCGACATTGGCATACAGCGAGCGTTGGAAAATGGACCTATAAATACTGACGCGAAAAAGCAAACTTCTACAACAAATAGCGTGTACGATGTCATCCCATTTGTTACAACTCACAATCCCCGTAATTATGACATTTTTGGCTTTTTTCAACGCATCAATAATAATTCATATCAAAGTGAGAGAATGAAGAAAATTCTACTGAAAAAAAAATCATCAACAGTAAACGACAACCGAAAACATCTAAATTTGATTTCACGGATAGCTCTCCATCCGTTTTCAAATGTACTGATAAACGCTGCCTTACATGCATAAAATAATTGACAAATGTACCTACATATTTAAAAACGGGAAGCATTTTACAGTGAAACAAATTTTATCTTGTACTAGCAAGAATGTCATATATTCTATAATATGTAAAAAGTGCGGCGACTTTTAAATCGGGGAAACTACCGAGCTAAGAACACGCATGACTGTTCACAGACAAAAGATAATCACAAGGAATTAACTATACTCAGCGTTAATCACCATTTCCACCATTGGGGTGATTTTATGATATTTCCTCTGTATAAAGTTAATAGAATGGACGATTAGCTCCGAAAACAAAAAGAACAGTTGTTTATAAAAAATTGAACCCAATTTAAATCATAAATGACATTTTTTATAACTTCCATTTTATCTCTAGAACATTATTTTCCCGAAATTTATTTGATAAATATTGTGTACATTCTCACTACAGTAGTTTGGTCTCCATAACGTTTTACGCAATAATGATTGTTATTGTATATGTCACTAGTCACACACCACGTGACGTCATTGATTGTTGTACTCATTTTTAATGCACCTGAAGATCTGAGTACAAGTGGAAAGACTAGTGCAAAATAATTTATCTTGATTACTTTACTATAATGGGCTTTAATACGGAACACTGACAATTTATATATATATATATATATATATATATATATATATATTATATATATATATATATATATATATATAATATTATATATATATATATATAATATAACATTCTACCTATTATATTTTTCTTCTAATTTCATTAGTCAACAATGAATTGTTTCAATTTGCTCGACATTCCTATGGTTATATTCTTTAGCAAAGTGATATTAAAATGTTACATGAGCAGACATGAATGCACGTTCAGTTCTTTTTTCGTCAAGTGTATGATAAAAATGGTAGACTCTATTGAGACCATTTAATAGTTTAGATGTCAACTCGAATGTGCATGATCAAATTATCGATGCATAACTAATATCTTATTATATATAATATCACACTGTTAAATATAACGGTTAAATACATCTACTGTATTTAAGTCCAAATATATGCTATCTATTTCAGGTATTGAAGAACAAATTAGGAAGAATATAATGATAATGATTTATAATAATAATAATAATAATAATAATAATAATAATAATAATAATAATAATCATTATTATTATTATAATAATTATAGTAATAATAGCTATAATAATTGTATTATTATTATTAT
>BROG01000359.1:632500-637500 GCA_030159075.1 Atrina japonica
TTGAAGCCCTTCACCGGCATTTGGTGACGTCTCCATATGAATGAAAGATTCTTGAGTGGGACGTTAAGGGGACGACCATTTGATTCTGATCAGCGTGGTGCGAGCCCCGCTGGAAACTAAACTGATATTTGTGAGAAAGTTTGCCAGTTTACTTGCAGAGCCTGGTGGTCTCTTCCCGGTACATTGTTAACGAGTTCTCTCCTCCACTAATAAAAACTGGCCACCACCATATATCTGAAAAATTGTTGAGTGTGGTGTAAAACACTATTCAAAATTCAAATTCTAGCATTTGGTAAGTGTACAAACACACACAAATGGATGGAGACAGTCATTTTACTATGTCTTCAACCAAACTGTTGTTCTCAATTACTGGGGTGGATCTAGGAATTTTCAATCAGGGGGTGTAAAGTCCTATCTGACTCAAAGTGGTCTGTTTAGTGAGGTGGTCTCTTATGTAAGGTTCTGTACTGATTCAACATTAATTAAGAGACTGGAATTTGCGAAATGGCGAACGTAGCGAGCCGAAAAAAATAGAAGAATGAAATATGGCGAGCAAAGCGAGCCGAAATTTTTTAAACATTAATTAATTTTCACCACAACTCTGACACCGGTTACGGTCAGATTATATTTATGTTCTTGCTAGTCGAGGACAGATTATTTATTTTCAATATTTTTAAGGCCAGAATATTTATTTCCAAAATACGCCAGCCCCCCCTCAGAATCAAATGGTCGTCCTCTAAACAACAATAAACAAACAAACAAACAAAGCATCGCGGATCAAATCATGAAACCTTTCAACTCTAGACAGCGCCGGTTCGAACCTCATTGGAACCTAAGCTGATTCTGTGAGAAAGTTAGCCCACTAACTTGCGAAAGGCCAGTGGTTTCTTCCCGGGTACATTGTAACCGTGTTCTCTCCTCCGCAATAAAATCTGACCGCCACCATATAGAACTGAAAAATTGTAGACTGTGATGTAATGCACAAATAAAACGAAACAAAGAAAAACCAAAACTCAAAATATGTTTAGTCCCTTCACATGACAATCAGAGAAGGACTAGTGTATCTGTTAATTATTATACGTGAACGATAGTACAAACACAACCTCTGATGTGTTTAGCTATTTTCGTTTTGGCGCATACTTTACAATCATGATTCTATTCCAAAAACAATAATAAGATATTACACTAATTATAAACTTGTATAGTCATTCTAAGTCCATTTAAGCTAGAAAACGGCCCGATTTGTTACTGACCGTTAATATTTTATGAAAAGACTTTATCATAATTTATAATATTTATTAAATAGGAAATTGTAAAACACCATAGATATATCAACATAAAAATGGCATTTATAATGCTTTCTTCAATACATTTATATAATCTTTATTTGTTTTACAATGCGTAACAAATACGTTTTAAAACTCGACTTAAATCAATGTCTCTCGTTGGCCGTAATGTTGGATGACCACTGTTGAAATATGGAGTACCTGGAAGTAACCCATGTGACCGACTTGCCGACCGCCATACCATCTCACACACTTGACTGTTCAAGCAGACGATCATAGCCGGATTGCATTCCATAAACGGTCGTCAATAGGTAATCGGTAATTTTTCCATACAACTGACATACATAATTTACCAATTACCGATTAAGAATCTTTGATAAAACACAGCCCATTGCCGCATTGGAGGACAGGGCCTAGGGATATGTTACGGCATATTTTCGATATTGAATATCTTTAGGTAATATTCGGAAATGATACTTCTCAATTTCTAAAACTGACAGGAAATCAAATAACCAACAAAACCTATGGCGAATATGACTGGTCAATCACATCTCCGTGACAACTGATACCACGTCTTGACACTCCATATCTCCATGTTCGTCCAGTGGTCTCCATATTTGTTTTTTTTTCCAGACTTTGTAACGGTGACCACTTTGGTATCTGTACTTTTTATATTAATTCTCTATGGCACCTGACGCCACTTCTTGGCTTTTCCAAAGTTTAGTGTTTGTTAATTTCTCTGTGTTGGCCTGTATTGTCTTGAGGATTTCACGACTAGAAATCTTCAGAATCAGTGCTTTATTCTATCATCAAATTAAGTGACAATTAATATTACTATTGTAAGTCTATACACAAGAATAAGAATAATTTTTTTTCGCCAATCACATCTAAAACTAACTGATGACCTTTTCACCGAGCTTGACCTTTTCACCGAATTGGGATTCACAATTGTTCTCTATGTTGAGACCGTGGTTATATCCAATTTGTTGATTCGAATTCGAGTTTCGAATTACTTCTTCATTTTATTTGCAATGAATGCTATGGCTCAGGTAAAATGTTTAGGCATGTCATTTTCGGCTTTTAACGTCTTTCGAATTATTAAAAAAGCACTGAAATAAACAAAAAAGATTAATCAAGATTTATTGATATAAATCGCTGAAGTATAAACATCTTATTTAGAACAGTTTTCCTGATGTAACACGATACCTATAAGAATATGAGCTGTCATCGGCGAAAATATTACATGCAGCTGTTCGTGTTCAGTGCTCAAAAGGCTAGCATTGGACATTTACATCGTACATATAATAAAAGCCTCTTTGTAATTCTTTTTTTTTTTGCCCAATGCGTCTTATTGAGGGATGCATCTTTTAAACAATGCGATGAATGATATTTGCTAGTTAAAAGAAACGTGTATTTCATTATAAAAGATAATAAATAAAGCAATAAAATTCAATATCCTCCAAAGGTAAGTATAGTTATGCGAAAAAACAGCAAAACACTAAATATTCACAAATTTTCGGCCCCTTGGCCTTTATCAAGTGAAAGACGACAATATGTATATTAGTCATAGTATTAAGTCTGCACAATACACAGCTTCATGGCAAAATCCAAAATTGTCGTCTTTCACTTGATAATGACCAAGGGGCCGAAAATGTGTGGATATTGTTTTACTGGTTTTTTTTCGCATAACAAATAAAGGTTTATAAAAGTCTATAAAAGAACACGTAAAAGGAGTGATTGACTGATGTAATATATAAAGTTGAAAGAAGGAAGATAAAAAGAAAATGAGAAAAGTTATAGAAGTAGAAGAGAAGAAGAAGAGAAAGAAAATAAGAAGAAAAGAATAAAAGAAAAAGAAGTAGAGAAAAAACGAAGAAAGTTAAGAAGACTAATATAATCTTACATGATTGTTTGTTGTGGACAGGGAAATATTAAAACCAGAGGTAAAGAACATGACTATCCAGAACGAGGCTTTATCGAGTTTTAAAATTTCCCTGTCCACAACAAACAATCATGTTTGATTCTTTTTCTACCACATTTCCAGTCTTTACAACAGTGCAAACGTCAATAAAACCACGTTCAAAGTTCAAAAATTAGATAGTGCGTCCCAAGGGAAGGAAAGACAGGTTTATCTTTTTACGGTTAATCATTGTGTTTTACGGGCAAGTGTAGGAGAATAGAAGAATGAAAATTTAGAAGAAAAGATGATAGGTTAGAAGCAAATAATGTGAAAAGGAGATGATAGAAGTTGAAATGAAGAAAAGGAAGAAGATGAATTTGTTTGTTCTTTGAGTAATACTCCACTCGCAACAATTATTCAAATTGATATCATTTTAACAAGCACGCAGGTTTATTTCCTTTTTCTTTGTTATTTTTTCTAGTGGATTGTTTTGCGTGAACAAGTAGTAAACGTAAACATAGCAGTAGTTCTGTGTAAAGTTTTGAGATGGCAACACCGCCAATTTCAAGTTATTTTGAAAAGGCTATATGTCTCTGATTATATACATGTCTTTGAAATAAAATTGTGTTTGATTAAAGACTTATATGCATATTTTGATTTCATTAATAACAAGATCTCGTCCCACGATACTTCACGATATGACAGGAAGAGGAATAACTAATAACTAATTTACAAGTAAATCAAAATGTTACGTAAAATGGTTTATTTCAATTATGGCAATTTCAAATATTTTACCTTGATTTTATACCGTAACGGATGAAATTTAGAATAATCGATTGAAATAGCTGTGAATCAAAGGTTTTTAATTCATGTTTGCCTTTGTAAATGTAAATATTAGTTTTATGAAAGGGACATTGTTGTGGTTTTTTTCAACATTTTTGTCCCTTTTTACTACTTAGATTAATATGCAATAACAAAAAAGAGTTATACACAGACATAAAAAAAATCTTAAATTCCTATATATATTTTGTGAATTTTGCTTGAGAAACACAACCTTATTATTTGTATATTAATACCACACTGGAACAACTGACCTTATTTTCACAAAATATATAGGAATTTAAGATTTTTTATTCCTGTGCTTAGGTTTTATTTGTTATTGTACATCAAGTACAAGTTTTAAAAGTAGATAAAATCGAAATATATTTGGTAAACACAGGCAATGTCTCTTTAAACAATTTGCCAATCTATTGGCACTCGCGATTTCAAAGGTACTTTCAATACAAATAACCGCCAGATATTTGAATTAGCGCTAAAGCTATTGCGAATTTACGCAAATGTTTGTAACTCGCCAAATAAAAGTTATATACAGTATAAAGATATGAAGAAAAGGATAAGAAAAAGTACATTAAAAGGTGAAGAAAATGAAAAAGATGGACATGATGAAGTTTACGATAATGACGACGACGATGATGAAAATGGCGAAGACGACGATTATGATTATGGTTATGTTGATGAATTTACAGAAACAAGGGTCAGGTTGAGCCAGGGGGCGAGAAAAGGGTCTTTAGGACAATTTTGGTGGAACTTGTTATTTTTATGTTTTCAGAAACTTAAACATATATTGGACTTAAAATATATTAGAATAAGCGCAGGCAAGAGCAACTCTTTTACAACATGACAAATACACCCACCCAGTAAAGTTAAAGTTTACAACATGACACTTTTCTCAGCCGCTGGCTCAATTTTTTCGTAGATTGTGGACATATAAAACAGCAATACAATGCAATTCAAGGTCTGATTTTGCACTTTAT
>BROG01000359.1:642500-730773 GCA_030159075.1 Atrina japonica
TTGTTTTGCTTTATTTGCGCGTTTGTTTAGGTCCTTTACCGACCCAATCTATAACTGTGTGTGTATTTAAATTAGCGCACTCATATTTTAGCGCTCTCAGGGGGTATAGACTTATTAGCGCAATCTTGAATTCGCGCAATTAATTTCATTAGCTTTGTCGTGTATACAGAATGACAGGATCGAGAAATTTTAGCGCTGCCCTTGAATTACCCCTATGACTTGAGCGCGAAAGGCGGTAATATTAGAATACCGCTAAACTAAGTTCACACTGCTATCTACCTTACTGGTTTTGTTTTATTTCATTGTTCTCCGGCCTCCATGGTTGAGTGCTTAGAGCATCGCGCTTTGAGTCATGATGTATCTCATTTCTGGTCAGCGCAGGCTCGAGCCCCGCTGGAACCTAAGCTGGGAGAAAATTTTGCCAGTTTCCTTGTAGAATGCCGGTGGTCTCTTCCCGGGTACATGAGATACCCAATTATAAATGTCCAGGGTACAGATACAAATCTGATGAATTATAACGGAAAACATGATCCTTTGGAATTCCCGAGATGGGATCAGGTGTCATGGAGAGGTAAGCATCCCCTGCTGATCGGTCACGCCCGCCGTGAGTCACAGTCAAATTCAAATGAAATATGTAAGAAACAAATCCTCGTCACAATTGGTATAGACGACGAATTTTTTTTTCTACTTTTACTACTTGTACTTGATATACAATAACAAATAGAGCTAAAGACAGGCATAAAGATTTGTATATTCCTATATATTTTGTGGAAATAAGATCAGTTCCAGTGTGGTATTCATATATAAATAGTAAGGCTGATTTAATCAATTGCAATTGAAAAAGTGCCAAACCTGGGTTTTTCAAGCAATTTACACAAAATATATAGGAATTTGAGAATTTGTATGCCAGTGTATATCTCTTTATTATTATTGTATATCAATCTAAGTTGTAAAAAATGGGAAAAAAATGTTTTGAAAAAAGAATACACAGCTAATGCCCCTTTAACATTTCAACTTTTAGTGAAACAGAGTAATCGCAAACAAGACAATTATACCGACCGTAAAATTTGCGGAGCGTTGATACCAAACGCGATCTTCGATATACCTGTGTCAATAACTTGTCAGTAAGTAGTCCATCTCTGCATATGAAATGTGTATATGTTAATCACTACGATAGAAAGACAAAAAATCACACTGCAAAGAGCTATTTTGTGTACATTGTGGTGTTTACTTATGAGTGGTCGGCTCTATTATATAAGTCGCCTAACGCGACGCATGTTCTCTGTTTTCAGTTTATTCTTGCAAAATATATTTTTTTAAAATACCTCAGCAATAGATTCTAGTGTAATAGAAGAAAAACTAATGTGAAAATGATCGTATCGAATGGCTAATCCATTTATCGAAAGGACATTTCTAGGCATTTTTGGACCACTGGAATCTTAGATAAAGATATATATGTATAATGTATGTGGTACTTTACTCCAAAATATTTCTCGTCTAAAAAAGAAATCAAGGAAAAACTGTTTTCTCAGAAAAATGAGCAGAAAACGATATTTTAGTATGATAAAGTCATTACTAAAACCCTTGTCTCTTACGTGCTATCATCTTAGATTCTCTTCCAAATCACATTTGTCATTTAATGTCTTTATAATGAAATCTGTGCAAAGTTGACAGTAATAGCCTAATGATTACCTCATAATTACCAATCAACATTCATCGTTTAACACTAACAATACCAAGTCCGAGGGCATCCGAATATTATACATACTTCCTATCGACCTGGCGACATCTAATCAAATTCCCCTTCCTTGTAAATTGTTCAATTGTGCAACCTATCTGTTCCATTAGATTATACTTGCGCAACTCTAAATTCACTCGGGACTTACAATGAATTAACTTGCTCACATCATGAATTGACGCCTTTAGAAGGTGTTTTAGAAGGTGATAATGCCAAGTTTAAAGTCACAGAGGGTGCAAAAGGAACTAATGCGAGCTTGCCCTTTTTGTCAAAGTTAATGAGTAGAAAACCGCTTTTTTGTCAAAGTTAAAAAGATTTTAAATTGTTGTGCAGTAAACGGCGTAGGAATAGAAAAAATTAATACGAAATGTTTCAATGCTACTAAAAGTCTAGTTTTATTCTTGTTAAGGCTAGATGGATTTCAATGGTAGTTAAAGTTCCATGGAACGGTGAAACATAATGATGTAAGCATCGTTCCATAGGTTTATGAACAAACGTCACTTTCCAATTACTTTCTATGTAAAACAATTTTTTTTTGAAAAAGTTTCCAGGGACGTCATTTTTCTTTCTTTAATATTTCAATATTTACATTTAAATACATACAGATTCACCTCTTAACATTTTTACTTGAATCTGGTTGTTCATTAGGAAGTTACATGTATTTATTCTTGCTTGGTGAATTTTGAAGCAATATTCCCTTCTTTTTTTTTCTGAATAAATCACTCCAAGAAAAAACTTGTAAAGAAAATATTTTGTATTTTGAAAATTTGATATCACATAATAACCAGTGATTTATGAGAAGAAACGATATGGATTAAGCTCTGAGAAAAATGAAATTAAAAAAAAAATTGTAAAAAAACATGCCCAGAATAATTTTAAAAAAGACAATTTTACATAGAAATTTAAAGCAATGGGAAATGACGTTTATTCATAAACTTTTAACACTATGGTGTATCTTGAGATGTCTACTTTATCTATATTTCTACTTTTACCTGAAAATTAATATCATATATTTTAATCATTAAATAACACCTGAGCCAAATTACACCAAATTTTGAAAAAAAAAATTTCAAAACTCAGTATATATTTTATCTATTTACTACTAATAATTTTTTTACTATATACATGTAGTTGTTTATGAAATTGAAAGATGTCATTATAATATCTATTTTGATCAAAAGCGTTTTATTGATGACTTTACCGTTATAAATGAAAAATACCTTTTCCTGCAGAGGAGCGATATTTTTATCATTAAACATAAATGTATGCAATAATTATACCGCATTAACACTCACAGCAATCATTTGATAAAAATTTTATATGCCCAAATCATGTCATAGAAAATTAGCTGAGTTTCAGTATTATATGCATTGGACGTTGTCATGATGTTGGATTGCTCTCTCTCTCTCTATCTCTCTCTCTCTCTCTCATATATATATATATATATATATATATATATATATATATCTCCTCTATATATATATATATATATATATATATATATATATAATATATAAACTAAAACCTAGTTATACATCCACCATTTGTTCAGTCCATATTCGGCATTTTAAAGGGGTTTGGCGATAGTTGAGAAAACCTTAAATAAAATAATAGGAAAAATTGGGGAAAGGGACTTTCAAAATTTGTGTCATAAAGTGAAGTAGCAAATGAAACGAGGGGAATCACAAAGAGGTTTTACTGTAAATCATAGACACCTAACCCTAGAATCATGAATTATGTGTTAGAATTTTCTGGATGCCAAATATCCGTGTTTGTCCATAGTTTGTACATTACTTTGGTTTTCTTATTATTTTTAAATATATATATATATATATATATATATATATATATATATATATATATATATATATATATATATATATATATATATATATATATATCAACAGGATACATTTATCTCGTTTATGTCTTCAATTTCTTATCTTAAAAATTAAGAGTTTTAAAAAGTTGCAAATGAGCATTTTATAGACGACTAAAAATTTGACTCGTGTTTGAAACTTTCAACCCTATAGACCACAATAGACGGGTCTAAAATAATATAAAAGAGCATACTATTAAGATAATTAGTGGGTGAAAGGGTTGATATCATGATCATGCACGTTGGCGTAAGATTTTCATATATAAGCGTACGTGTCTCTATTATAAATCTGTATACACGATATTATCTAAGCGTATGAATATGTCGCATAGCTTTTTAAATATTTGCCCACCATCCGTACAAATATATAAAGCTTCATTGTATATCATAGAGTTAATGTAGATTTAAACTTCATTTTGTTCCATTCCTTTTTCCAATTATATCAGTGTACATAAAATTCTCTTTCAGACATGGGTTTTCTGTCAGATTTACGGAACAATTATATATTTGCCACTGCAAGAATTATGAGAGAAAGACATGGCTAAAGAAAATTTTAATAACAGAAAAAAACTGAAGAAGTTTATCACGTAAAGCTGTGAATCCCTACAGTAGAAATCCAGCAATAAAGCACGCTATTGCCAATGATTATGTGCTAGTAGTACATCCCAAAAGACAGGCTTAATTTAACAGAAGTTGTGAATCTAACGCCTTACATACGCCATTGCCTTATAATGGTCTTCATTTGAAAATAGTATGACAGAATGCCTTATAGTGTGTTGAAAGGAATAGATCACGGAAAACAACGTGAAACCCCAGAGACTGTCTTTAAATATATGAATGTCACAGGTAGGTGCTGAAGTATTACGTTTTGTTAACATCCGCGAGACGGTCGCGAGCTCTCGCACGTATAAGATATCGAAACTAATTTTAATTGAAAGATTGTTGTCGTGCTTTGATTTTTAAAGACTGAAAACTGATTACAATGGAAGGAACATGGCGTGGTTTTGATTTTGTAGTGGCAAAGATTCATTTGGTGATTTTACCGATGATGATGATGATGATGATGATGACGATGATGATAGTATTGCTGCTGCTATAACAATGAGTGTGGTAAAAATGACTAGAAAAAACAATAAAAGTATATTAGTTATCCATTAAAAGTAACAAAGACTGTTAAATGATACGTGATTTGTCGGTGTTGGTTTTTGTATGTCTAAGTTAACTAAGATATTGACTTATGTTCAAAGCTGATCCATTTCTGGTTATAGTACTGATTACAAAAAAAAGAAACGCCATTGCTCACTTTAGATGTGTAGGTGTTGTAAACTATTTATGCTTTAGTAATTTTGGGGAAAAAAAAGATTTGCTGGTGGTTGAAGCTATATCAAGTACAAATAGCTCAGTGGCAATCAGAAGAAAGGCAAAAGACAATAACACAAATAGCAAATGTGTTATAAAGTGGAGGGAAAACATCAGTGTGAGTTTGCATATAGAGTACCTGTTTTGTTCAAGCAACTCGTTTAGAGTATTTCAGCTTCAACGTTTAGTTTAATATTTTACTAATGCACACTCAGATATGATGATGATGATGATGATGATCATCATCATCATCATCACCATCATCATTATCATCAATTGTACTGTTTATTTTAGTTTATAGTTAAACTGCAAAGTGTACACGCGAGACAAGCTGGCCGGAATGATTTGTTATTTCTGACACGGCTTACACATGGTGAAATATGTTCCAATTCTGTTAATACTCAAATCCTCAAAAAGGAGGGCTAAAATTTCTAGTTTTTAGCTCACCAGGCCCAACCCTTTACAGACAGAGGTAAAATGTCAAGTTTGAGTGACTCTAAAATAGAAAAAAAAACACACACCGAAATACTGATGATTGTAGCTCTAAAAATGTTTTAACCCATCAACCCCTGAAAATAATGGACTTTTCTATATATAAATGACTAAGACCAGCCAGTTCAAATTTGTCTTTAGGGCTAAATGGTTTAAATACCCTGAATTTGAAATAAAGAAAACAAAATATGATCAATGGTTACATTTAATGTATTTTCAAGCTTGTGGAAAAATATCTAATCTGATGAAAATCAGTCTGCTCCGACAAAATCTTATCACATCGAATGCCTGACATTTTTCAATTTTTCCAAAGAAGCCTGCTTAAAAGCTGTTGCCGATATTTTCAATTGTTGGCCTATAACTTCATATTAGATAGAGATAAAATGTCAGTTACAAAGATTATCGGCAAGTCAAATTTTACAAATTGTCAAATAAATGATAAGACATATGCGATGACTCAGTTTAGGTTTTATATATTATGGTCCTTGTTTCATTACAAAATTTTCGGTTATGACTTACGTTTACTATAACATCCAAAAACTGACATCAAAATATCCAGGTGAGCTATTCAGGCGCCTGAGACTCCCTTGATTTATGTAACATTCTGACTTGACGTTACTGCAGAATGAATGGCATATGAATGTCAGATGAGTTTTTATTATCATAAGTCTGACCTGATTTGACATTTTATAGAATTGGACTTGCTGATAATTTTTGTAACTGACATTTTACCTGTACCTAAAATGATTCTTAAGTTATAGACCAAAAATAGAAAATTTTGACAACAGCTCTTTTCCTCACACAAGCAGATTTCCTTAAAAAAAATGAAAAATGTCAGGCATTCAGTCTGATAAAATGGAAGTTTTTGTCGGACAGGACTGATTTTCATCCGATTCAATATTTATCTCAAGATTGAAAATACATTAAATATAACCTTGATTCATGTTTTTTTTATCTTTATTTCAAATTCAGGGTATTTAAACTATTTATCCCTAAAGGCAAATTTTCAGTCATGATACTTTATCATCCTTCTGCCTTCGACATATCAGAGAACATATATACATGTATACAGATTATACAAATATTCATTAACTTTTACATGACCAAGTGACACACATTTAATACAAGCATGGATAATAAAGTGAAATCTATGTTAGCATTTGACATCGTCTTTTAGACGCTAAATATAAATATTTTCCATGGTTACAAATTGTTTTAACATCGTTAACACTCAATAACTGCACAACCTTAAACACGCTAGGTCCTCTATAATAGTAGGGTTTAATACAATTTTATCTTAAATCAAAATAAATTGAACACTCAAAAATGAAATTAAATTCATCTTCAATATCGGACTTATCACATAGAATACAAGTGCGATCTCTTCTATTCGTAGTGGTAAAACGACCTTTCTCGATATTCAAGGAATGAGATGACATTCTAAAACGAGATAAATATTTTCTATATAAAGAATTTAAATGCTTTTGTAAGTAAAATTGAAGAGTAAAGTTATCAACTAAATGCTTAATATACAATTCACCTCTGATTGTATTCTGTATTTTAGATAAAATGTTTTGTCGATAAACATCATTCAATCTGTTCTTAATTATGAAGAAAACCACAGTTACTCTCAAATAAATACATCAAACCAAGATTGTTAAGTTCAGTCTTAATACTAACTATCGTTGTCTACAATTCTTTGTTCTAAACATGCTTTAAGTAGACAATTTTCCGATTTTTTTCAATTTTATCAATAGCTTATCATTCGTAATTTACGTGAAATGAATTAGGGAAATCGACCGAGTTCTAAGTGGATAAAATCAATATTAGTCTATTTCTTTTACATTTTTACAAAAAGAAGAAAGAGCCGGCCTGACTCAATCGGTAGCGCGTTCGACTCTTGGTCGTGAGTTTGAGTCCAGCCGGCGGCAGGTCGGTTTCCTGTCCTTCGGAAGAGAATGTAAAAACCGAGGTCTCGTGTCACAGTGAGTGTCAAGACATTAAAGAACCCTCACTGCTCATTGGCCGTAAGTGCCGAGCATAGGCCAAAATTTGAAACCCTTCACCGGAATTTGGTGAAGTCTCCATATGAGTGAAAGATTCTTGAGTGGGACGTTAAACAACAATAAACAAACAAACAAATGTAGAATGAACTTTTTCAATATCGGGCGCCTTATGCAGACACCATACCTCTGACCCATATTTTAAAATACTATTTACATAAGTGTCAAATACTTTATATTGGGTTTAAATATTAAAACTTAGCAGTGAGTGCAAAATTGTCTGCAAAACACAAATGATGCCCCAGCTTTTCCTGAATGTACACTTTACTGTTTAACTATTTAAAATAAAAATATCTGAAACGGTACAATTCAAAACGGTAAAAGGGCGAGGACGAAGAAGACGACGACGACGATGATGATTTTGAGTGTGCAAAATTGTCTGCAAAACACAAATGATGCCCCAGCTTGTCATCTGAAACGGTACAATTCAAAACGGTAAAAGGACGAGGACGACGACGACGATATTTAAGTGTGTTTAGTAAGATATTTAACGTTGAAGCTGTAAAACTGTACGAGTTGCATGTACAAAACAGATACCGTATGTGCCATCTCGTACGGATGTTTCACACAAAAAAGTTCTAGACATTGTAATTTTGTGAAAAATTATGAAATCCAAGATCCCCAGAATATGCACATTTCTTTTGTATGTTTTAACGATTCTGTAAATGATGACAAGTTGTAACACAACATTAACCTCTGTTCCCCCCGCAGGGGAATTTTGACGGTTATGGTTTTCTGAAAGCTTGTAAAAAATTCTACAAAATGAGCCATGTTAGCACTCTGGCCTTTGGGGCGTTTAGGAGTTTTGGGGTAAAAACCATAGAAAATTAACAAAAATCGCTGAAAACTGGAAAACCTCAATTAATCCCTCATTTATGGCCTCTGTTTGCAATGAAAGTACTGGTTGTATGGTAGATATCTTAAATTACAAGTATGGAGCCATTTAACAACCATTATTTATCAAATTTGGTGTTTTGGGGTAAAAAATCTATTTTTTAAACAGAAATCTGTGAAAAAAGTACTATACTTTAAGCCACTTATAACCCATGTTTTTACCAATTTGTGTTTTGGAGGATATGTTTTTTCTGAAAGCCTATCAAAAATGCTACATATTGAGCTTTGTTAGCGATCTGGCCACTGGGGTTTTGGGGAAATAACCATAGAAAATTAACAGAAATCGCTGAAAATTTAAGATTCTATTAGTCTTTAATATTTCAATGTAATAAATTCTAAACAGGTATATCCGCATTCACCCCAAGTCAAGGTTTTCTGATCGGCGCTAGGTGTCGCCACGAGTGACCAATAAATATGAAATGTAATCTGTCAGGGTGCACGAGGTACGACGTGGATCAGAAAACCTTGACTTGGGAAAATGGTATATCATAGAATGCAGTATTTAGGTGAAATGGGGTGCTTTTGATCCTCAAAGTGCCTTGGGAGGCGGATTGAGATTTTTTCAATGGGAACGGGGGAAGGGAAGGGTATTGTAATTATACTATCTAAAACTGTTATACAATATATACCTCAGTGAACATATTTTTCAAATTGTTGGATATCAAAATTGTGAAGCACGAATTCGTTAGAGACTTAGGTTACATGCACCTTTTACAAAAAAGGGAAATTTGGAAATCCCAAATATCATTATCCCCTTTTCAGACACGATATAAGGACCAGTTTCATGATCAATTTCACATTTGTTATCCCGCTCATAGAGGTTTGTTTCTGAAGCAAACAGACTTGGAGTATGTTCCCCAAGAAATGATTAAATATAACAGGAGGTCGATTGGGCCTTCAAACTCTCACCTGGCAAAATGTGGTCAATACTGCAGAAGAAGTAAAAAAATGTCTGGATGATGATAAATAAACCAGATATTTTCTGTTTAATTAGAAGATTTATAAATAATCCTTTTAGAGCCCCTACGGGTCATAGCCTCTCTTCCTTTGCAAACATGCAGATTAATATCAAGGTAGTTCCTGCCTAAAACCAGACAATAGGTGAAAACAATAGGTCTCCCTGAGCCTTTCACGTGACATTAAAATACACTTAAAAGGGGAAATAACTCCCATAAGCATCGACCTGACAATTTCAGCCCTGTTGAAATTTTTGTAGACATTTGCGTGTCAAACATTCTTTCACTTTCTCTTGATTTTACTTGTCGAGATAATGACAAAAAACAGTTAAAAACATGAAAAATCCACATAAAAGGGGAAATAACTCCCATAAGTGTTGACCTGACAATTTTCACTAAACAAAATAAATTGGTAGATCTTTGCAAGCTGATCACTGTACGGTAACAGGTTTTTTTTTCTAGCAATAATAATAATGGAGATACATGTATTTATTTTTTTTTAAAATTTACTGACACATTTGTTCTACTCTTAGCAATGGCAGCCATTTTGGGGTCTAGCTGCCCTTTTCCCCAAAGATTTTATGCAGGTTTGCATATCAAGTTTGATTCATATTGGCCCAAAAGTGTTTAGTAAAAGTTGAAGATGTAAAACATTTGACCAAAATAATCTATATTTTCTGTTTATCTAGCTAGGTGCCTGTGACCTTGACCATTGACCCAATGACCTTGAAATTTTGTCAAAACAATCCTTAGATAATTCCTAACAAATTCCTAAAATATCTTAATATACAAGAAGTCAATCCGTAATGAGTTATAAAGCTATTTGTAGAAAACCTGTACCCTATGTTACTGAAGGGCCCCTAGTGGCTCGTTTATGAACAGAATTATTTTTCATTTGAAAACTTTGTAGATATTGACATAACAATCATGTATACAAAATTTAAAAGTTCTCTAACCATTGGCTCATGGTAAGAAGATTTTTTAAAGGTATACCAAGATTTTTGGAGCCCCTATAAGCCTAGCCCATTTCTTTTTGCAAACATGAAGCCCCTTCCCAGGACAAACCTCCCTGCAAAATTTGATTGAAATCTGCCTGTTGAGATGTTTAAATAGAAAGCTTACAAAAGCTAATTTGGGTCAGATGAGCTAACAAGCCATGAGAGGCATTTTGAAGCTACTAGACACTTAATTATGAGCCCATTTTATATCAAATGCATTAAATTTTCAGAGTTGTTATTTCCCTCATAATGAACTGATTTTAGCATACCTAAAACAAATTGAAGAGCAATACAAGCCAAAAACAAGTATTTAAGTCATTTTAGCCATGGCAGTGACATTGTTTTGCTTGATAAAAATGACACTTTTTAAAGAAGATATCGTAAAGATGGATGTAGTCAGATTTAGTCTTATTTCAGTCAGTATTTTCAGAGAATAAGATGTTTTTTTCTAGGAAACTGAATGAAAAATCCACATAAAATGGGAAATAACTCCCATAGGAATTACCTGACAGTTTCCATCAGGCGGTAGGAATATTTGCCTTTATACATAAAACTGCTGATGCTAGGAAAATCAGTTTACAGTGATATTGTTTTTAGAAAAAAGTAGGAATATTAATTTAAACACAAATGTAAAATTGAAGCACGATAACTGCCATTGACATGGCGCCCGAAGAACTACTCTAAGTTGAACAGACTTTTTTTTATATAAGGTATTCACGGCTCAATGGCAAGTACACTCCATCTAACAGAGGCCATGCACCTTTATATAAAGCCTCTGTCAAAATCAATTACTTAAAATCAATAATATTGATTTCCATTCATACTTTCAAACTGGCCATAGAAAAGTTTCAAAATTAAAATTTACTAAAAATTTATGAAATTTTCTTGGAAATAAAAGCTAATATATTTTTTTTTACAAAATATATAGATTGCTTTTTTTCTTATTTATATTCTAACACACACCATTTTGAAAATAACATCATGCTATTGTTCTAAAGGGAGATAACTTATATGATATGTAGACATCCATATGAGGAAGTAAATCATTTAATTTGATATTAAGTATATTTGATTATCTTTAATTGATTTTTTTTAAATTTAAAGATAGAGTCATTTGACATTCATATGTTATGAGTTTTAGAAGTAATTTTCAAGTCGATACACAGACAAAATAGGTACCCAAGTCCCTAGAGATAACCCAAAACAAATGGAAAAAAAAAACAAAAAAACACACACAAAGAAACAAACAGTATCCTAGTTTGGACTCCAGGTAGCCTTTACTAATTGTGGGATGCATGCACACACAGACACACACACATACATACAGAGAGAGAGAGAGAGAGAGAGAGAGAGAGAGAGAGAGAGAGAGAGAGAGAGAGAGAGAGAGAGAGAGAGAGAGAGACATACAGAGTCAGACACAAACACACATACAGAGTCAAAGAGACACAAACACACACATAGACAGAGTCAGAAAGACAGACACACACACACACAAAGTCAGAGACACACAAACACACACAGACAGATGTATAGACAAACACACAGTCAGAAAGAGAGACAGATGTACAGACAAAAACACAGTCAAAGAGAGACAAACACACAGACAGGCACACAGACAGACACACACAATAAAAAGATTTTGACATTTGCATATAACTTTATTTGGTTTGTTGTAGGAACAAAAACAATTAATGTACACATGTATATTGAAATAAAAACTGAAAACTGCCCTAAAACATCTAACATTTAAATAACTAGTGACATATAAACAAAAAATAAATATATATCTCTAAAAGTAATGCTTGAAAAAAAAACAACAGAAGTTCACAAAAATGAAACTAACATTGAGTGATTTGCTCAAATAACAAAAAGTCTATATATACATATATAGAACACATCATTTACACTATAATAGTCTAAAAATATCATAAACCAACAGGAAATCATAGGTCGTTGGTAGATAGTAAATATCTATCTAATAAGCACATAGCTACTGAAGTCTATTTTTAGGCAGGGGAATATACCAAGGTCAGATAACTCTTACTCAATCAGGAGAATGTTAAGTGTATAGTGTGACTAACTGTAGGTGGCTGACTTACTGTAAGTAGCACATCCGGGTTCATTCAACAACAAAATAATGTCTTTGATTTTTTTGTTTTTGTTTTTAACAAAAAAAAAAAAAACAAAAAAAAAAAAAAATCCCCTTTTTACTACTTACATATTGCTTGATATACAATAACAAAAGAGAGATATAGGCCTACACAGACATAAACATTCTTAAATACCTGTATATTTTGTGAAAATTGCTTGAGAAACCCAGTTTGGCAATTGATTAATATAACCTTACTCTTTGTATATGCATACCACACTGGACCTGACCTTATTTTCACAAAATATATAGGCCTAAAAGTTTTTTTTATGCCTGTGTATAACTCTTATTTGTTAGTGTACATCAAGTACAAGTGGTAATAGTAGAAAAAAATGAAATAATTTTTTTTGGTTAAAAACAGCTAATGCCCCTTTAATGCATAGTTTATTGGTATGTCTGCCATTGTACCAAACAAGATTAGCAATTCAGTATACAAAATGGCGGGAAACCTATATCCATTTAAAGGAGGAGTATTCTCCATTATGTATTTTGTTTCTTTTTATTTTCATTCATCGTCATTTAATTGGAAAAAAATGATTTAAAAAATCTGAAGGTTTGATTCTGATGTTGGTTAACATGCACCAATGATGATTATGGCCCTGTAAACGAAACACTAAGGAACTACGTACAGGAATATAGGAAATGTAGGGGAAAAAATAAAACAAACCCCTGAATCAGAAAATAAAAAAAATATTAAAAACAAGCATTCTATGAGTAGGGATGAATCAATACACGTCCCATACCTGTGAGATGTCCCCTACCTGTGAGATGTCCCCTCTATCTGTGAGATGCCCACTACCTGTGAGACCATTCTTTAATGGATGGTGAACAATTACAAAAATTTAACCTCACCAGATAGATACAGATAAAATTTATGAAACCCCACCCCTTCTCCCCCAGGTTTCATTAATAAGAAACTCACAGAGAGAGAGAGAGAGTCAAAATAATACTTTACTATAGACCTACATATCTGTACAGATGTTTAAAAGAAATTCAATTTCAATTTCTGTTTAAATAAGAAAAGGTAACAACACAACATTGTATTTTCAAGCATTATAAGAGAAGTCGCCATATTATTTCAGACCACAAGATAGAAATTACTGATACTCCAAAAAAAAAAAGTTTACTCAGTAAACATGACGAAGAAGACAGTTTTTTTGTTGTTGTCGTTGTAAAGATTTCTACTTTCCTAAATGACTTTGTGTTGATTTTTTTATATTTTTGAAAGGTTTCATAAAAGTATTAAAAATGTATCACTGCAATGATTATCACACCTTTTTTGTGCTAATGAGTGACATGTTCACACTGATAAACAATTTTTATGATTGTTATCCTACGATTGTGTATACATATATGATCCCTGAGATTTTGCTAACTGTATAGGGCGCTTTCATTCTATGAGTTCTAATTTTCACATTTTTTCTCTCTCTCTCTCTCCTGACATGATCACAATTTTATTTTTTAATTCATAGATTGGAAAAAGCTTAAAATAATGTGATCGGGTTCACCAAAGGTAATACACCCACAATACATGACATTTTCCCTCATACAGTACGTAATCTTTGTCGCATATTTTTAATGAAACTGATTGTTTTTGACTGTCAGTATTTTATTTAACTCATTCACCCCTAAAGACACATTTGGACTGGCCTAAGCCATTGATTCACAAAAGAGTCCATTGTTTTTGCAGGGTTGATGAGTTACAGAAGCTTTTTAAATTTCCTTTATGATATGAAATATGATATTGGTTTTGCTCGTTTCAGTGGTGATATACGCTACACAGTGGTGTTATATGCCACACTGAGGTGGTGGCCAGTTCTTGACGGTGGAGGAGAATTCTCCCACAGCCACTATACCTGGTAAAAGACCGTCGACCTACCACAAGTAAACCGAAAAACTTCCTCAAATAATTATAATCAGCTGAGATTCCTATGGGGCTCAAACTTGCACTGATTACAGGTGAAAGATGGTACTTTGTGATTAAAAGTGTAATGCTTTAACAGGGATATTTTGAGGTCATTTTTGGATCCAGTTACAGAACCCTCCCCAAAGCAAAAATGGCTTGTATTTTCCCCCAAAATATGTAAAAAAAAGTCCCAGTTCAGAATTTTGAAATAAAGAATATAGCATTTTCAAACAAATATCTCATATCAAGTTTTTCTGTTTTACTTAAATTTTGTTTTTTAAATTTTTGTATATTTTCCCAAGTTTTTTCGGACCGTGGAACAGGAATTTAGGAGGTAGGAAAATCCCAGTTTAATCTTCTGACTGCAGAGGTCCCTTTAAAAAAGAGTCATATGCTCAAATCGGTTGGTGTGTGTGTGTGTGTGTGTGTGGAGAGGGGGGGGGAAAACTATGATAGATTTTCATACCTATCATATGGTATCTATTTACCAGGTGGTATCACTTAATTTGGGAAATGACCCCATGAATGAGATTTCTGAGCCCCTTTCGGGGGCTTATTCAATATTCATTTAGGACAATGGACCTCTATCTCATTTGGTTGATGTCTACTACACGCTTTTTTTTAGAAGAAGAAAATTATGTAAAAAGTTAATGGAGACCCTATGGCAGAGGATGATGGGAAGAGGGAAAATCATCATGGACCTAAATGGTATAAAACGCAACAACAAAAACATTTGACTAAACATCATATAAAAATGTTGGTAAACACAATGAGGGCAACAATCTAATGCCAAAATAAATTGATATAAATGTACAAAGGACGGAGCAAATGTGATATGCAGCAAAATTGACGAATTAACTCCTCAGCCCCTGTGGTTACATTTAGACTCACCCACATCAATACCTGTAAAGTCTATTGTCAAAATTCAGGGGTGAACAAACTTAAATAATATTGACTGTAAAATAATTTGGAAATTTGGATTCTAAATTATACACTCCTGAATTCTGACAGTGGACTTTACAATTCTTTGAAATGGATGAGTCCAAATGTGGCTACAGGGGTGAATGAGTTAATTGATATAATGGCGGAATGTGAAGGATAGCTGATTTGATGAAAATAAATGTTTATACATCAGAGCTTGAATAATGCCGCCTGAAGCACTCATTTACGTGTAAATGTATATCATAGGTTTAATATTGTATACTGGAAATGTTTGCTCAAATTTAATTTTGCGCGGGTGAATAAAATGTATGCAAAAATTTCATGCTAAATAACATCAATGAGGCTATGTGTATGGTGGTAAAAGGCGAATTAAAGATGGTGCAAATTTGTGTTCTCTGGTAAAAAGGAGGAAAATAACCCAGGGCAAAAATAACCAGGGGCAAAAATAACCAGCAGGCCACAAAATAACAAGAAATCATCGTAACCCATTTACAGGATATGCTTAAAGTAATGATCGTAACCTGCAGGTTATGATAGCAATAATGAAGACTTAAAAATGAAAATCATTGAGAACGAAAAGGAGGTTACATAATTGTATTTGTTATAACCTCCATGTAACCTGAATGATCGCTTCCGTGTTATTTTGTGGTCTGACCAGGTGCGAAAATCTGCAGGTATACAGTACTTCCAGATTTTATGTGCGATACCATCAGCGTATGAATCGGAGAACCATACATCAGGGTGCGTGTACAAAGACGCCAAGCAAAAAAAAAAAAAAATGTGAACCAAAAAGATACTTGTGTTACAATCTGAGAAAATGTAGCTGACATGTGCATGATCTCACATATACAGTGTGTGACAGGGATCTTGAAACAAAGTGAATAATATCTTTTCAATTCAGATAATTTTTTTTTCTAGAAAGGGGAGTAGTATAACTTCTATGGTATAGATAAAGACTGCATCACAAATTAACAATATTTATCTCCCTTGTATACTCACTAAAATTCTCTTTTTTGAAGCACGAATTGAATTGCAATGTTGTACACAAATTCCTTTACCATGTAACAAATGTTATATATCACACATTATCTCCGTAATCAAAGATAATCTTAATTTAATCTTGTACATGAATTCCTTTACCATGCAGCAAAGGTTATATATATATATATAACACATTATCTCCATAATTAAAGATAATCTTACTGTCATGTTGTAAATTGGTTCCTTTACTATGTGACAAATGTTATATATAACACATTATCTCCACAATCAAAGATAACTTTACGGTCATCCTGCACATGCACATAGCACATTATCTCTGTAATCAAAGATAATCAGATAAACTTATTTGTGCCGATCATCATAACGTATCACCACTGTAACGTACAGGATCTACAATTCTATGACTTTTTCTGGAATCTATAGAGGTGCCGTCAACATTTTTTAAATTTAAATTTCTCCTTGTAAACGTCTTTTTTTCTGCTGGCTCTGTTTTTGTTACTCGCTACGTTACGCCTCTCAGATTCAAATGGTCGTTTTCAGCACATGGTAACGCTTGAGAGACATTCTTACTGATCCTAGTTCTTTTTCCACGCCATCTAACGTGTCTTCTAAATGCTCCTGTAACATATGAATGATAGATAAGTGCTAATTTTATAAATAATTTTCTTTTAACCAATTTCCCCCTAAAGACACATTTGGACTGGTCTAAGTCACTGATTTACAGAAAAGTCCATTGTTTTTCAGGGGTTGATGAGAGAACTAGGTCTTTCCACTGTTCTAGTGATTTTGTAATGTAATTATTTGACTTTATTAAATTTGTTGATAGACATTTGAATCTCATTATCTTTAAATTCGCGGAACAGTCCCCAGTACCTTGAGATATTCGGAGTTTAAGATAACCAAAATATTAATGAACATGGTTTGGAAAGTGTCAATTAACAGAAATCTGCAGGTATTTATAAGTGACAAGCATCACCTACAGCGTCAATTTTTTCTTTGTTCAAAGTAAGTGTCCAGTCGACAAAATAATTACTGCAAAAAAAAATTTGTTGCTTCTCAGAAATAAAAAAAATGTAGAACAAAAAATCAGATGAAATATAAATAGACTTTCTTCTAAAGATTTGAATTTTTACCAGAAGTGATGAAAGCATTAATTTGTGACAGTTACTTGAAAAAAGTTCAATGTAATATAGGAAGCTATCAATGACACCATCTTGTATCTATTTTCACCCCTTAAGACACATCTGGACTGGTCTAAGTCATTGATTTACAGAAGAGTCCATTGTATTTCAGGGGTTGATGAGGTAACTGGGGAAAAAATTTTTAAAGCAATGCAATGGGTGTTATTTTTTCAATGAAAAGAAATATTCTATGATAGCGAAAAAAATGTTTAGAACATAAGTGTGCAACAAAAGGGGCACACCCTAAAACTGGGGATACCCCTAAAATACCTGAAATATTTTTCTCCTGCTTATTTTCACTCTTTTTTGTACAAAATTCATTCTGTGTTTGATATATCTCTGAAGGGATTATTTAAACAGTAAAAAGTAAATCCTGCTTTAGCGACCACCTGTGTATAAAGACCACCTGGTCATGAAGACTGTTTTTGCTGTCCTGAATAGTACCATTTGCGTACAAATCAACCTCTATATAAAGAACACCTCCCTATAAGGACTTGTTTTCTTGTGTCCCTAAGGAGGCCTTTATACACAAGTTTCGCTATACTTTCAAAATTTTGGCTTTTATCATAAATTAGCCCTGCTATCATGCATGGGTGAAAAAAAAAATGGAGGCAAAAATTTACAGGTATACGATAACTATTTCTTACACATTAACTTATCCACCCCTGGAAACAATGAACTGTTCTGTAAATCAATGACTTAGACCAGTCCAAATGTGTCTTTAGGGGTGAATGAGTTAACGTGCCATTTTCTATCCACATTCTCATGGTGTACAACTGTCTTACCTTTTCTTGTCTGCCTTTCCCATGCATCGGCACTCGACTTAATAAAGCCTCAAGCTGTAAAGAAAGGAGACAGAATAAGAAAATGAACATGCTACTTTTTAAAGATGTGCAAAATGATGAGGATAATGGGTAACCATGGTGACAATAACAGTGACAATCATGACAATGTAGTATGACAGTGATTCTCGTCAGTCATATTAGTTGACAGGGGAAATCAACATATGCATTCTGTCAGTATTGAGGAATTTTTAAAATATATGTTTCCTATTTGAACTTTAACAAAAACCTGTAATCAGAACTATGGCAAAATTTCAAAAAATCAAAATTACTTTTTTTTATCTGGACAGACCTACAGACACAAACAAAAACTACGGTCACCCCGGTTGCGCTATTTCGGGACCAAAAAATCTGGTTATGTGTTCCCAAGAAAATGTATCATATTTATGCATGAAACCAAATACAATGTAAAATGTCATTTTTATGTACAAAAAAAAAAAATAATGGGTGGATAAATAGACGTCACCAAATTAACGCATAATACAGTCTGCTAATGACCTTTTTCTTCTCGGTGTTGAGATCGTCGTACCGCTTCTCGAGATCTGAGACATTCTGCATTCGCTGTTCCACTGTGAGTCTTTTTGTCTAAAAATAGATGTTTTTGATGATCGTTTTTAATGCAGTATAAATACAAATACCAAGGTCTTTTAAACAGCTTTACCTTATAGCTACAAAATCATCATCATTCAAAATGTACTTTAGAAACTGTAGCTTCCTCTTTCTTTGTCCTCTATAAATATCAACTGACTTATTCAAGTCCTCTTCAGACAAAAAGTGTCACTTATATCTTCTCGAAAAGATCTTTAACACAAAGTTCAGCAACAAATTTTCAATTTTTTCCAAATTTTCTTTCACAGACCATTTTTTGAAGGAAAAAAATTCAACAAAAAGATTTGTTGATGGTCTTGATATTAACATTTCTGAAGTTTACCTCGACAAAATAACAAAACTGAATGTTTGATAAATTGGGAATTTTCAGTCATTTTGGGGTAATTTTTTTTAACAAATTTTGCAAGGCAAAACTACCAAATTTTGGCAGTAAATTTCAGGTATGAAGATTATTGTATCGTGAAAGGTCTTTGGCTTAAGACAGTGATAATTCAGTCTATTTAATCACTTAAAAGTGTGGACGTGTACTTTTAAACTTACCGATGGCTGAGGTTGCTTTGATGACGATGATTTTGAGTTGGCAAGAGATGTATAAATGTCCTCCCATTCTGGCCTTGCAACAAAATCACCAGAATGTATCCGGTCTAACGTATTTTCTACAGAACTAGAATTCTTTTTGGAGGCGTCTACAACAGAATTAGATAATATCATGTTATACGGCCAAAGAGTAGAAATAAATTTGATTAACGTTTTCCAAATGACCATCCCGACCCCAAATTTGTCCTAACAAATTTGCCCCTCTTTTTTCCCCGTATTATACACCTGCACTCTGGTTTGTATTAAATTAAAATTTAAACCCTACCTTCTGATTAATTTAAGCACTCTGAGAGTATAAATGAAGCAATACCAGTGATACCATTATATCAAGTGATTGGTGAGCAATTACAAAAAAATCATAACCTCACTAGGACTGACTGACAAAAACTTTGACCCTACGCTGCTAGATTTGATTTTGATTTGATTTTGATTAGATTTTTTGTTTTACGCCATACTCAACAATTTTTCAGTCATATGATGGCGTCCAGTTTTTATTGGTGGAGGAGAAACCCCGGTTACCCGGGTAAAGACCACCGACCTTCCGCAAGAAAACTGACAAACTTTCCCACTTAATTTGAAATGACCCTAGTGGGATTCGAACCAGAGGTGAGAGGCCTTGTGATTTACAGCGCAATGCTTTAACCACTCGGCCACGGAGGCCCCGTGACGCTACTAGAGATTTACAGTGAACCAAACACTATGACTACGAAAATCACACATGTATATAAACTGCCGTGCTTGTATGATGCCATAATCTTAACAGTGACATCACAGCCGGGCAGCAGGTCAGTGGACTGAGGTGAGAACAGTTACCTGTGACTGTTGCCCAGTTGTAATGTTGCTGATGAAAATGTGACATATTTTAAAGTCGGAGACAGTAAAAATGATACAGTAGAACTTCGATGAGTTGAACATCAATGAGTGGAATGTCTTGATGTTTTGAACTCTTGAGCAAGTCCCGAATAACTTTGTTACTTACCATTACTTTTTATAATCTAAACTTTTATGAGACAAATTTCTCAATGTTTCAAATGTATTAAATGGTTTCAAAGCAGTCATATATACCAATAGAACCTCTCAAACTAAAAATCGTATGATTCTCGGTTACCATCCATGGCTCAAAGTCCCAAGAGAGCCATCGTGGCTCTGCAGTAGAGTGCTTGATTCACAACTGGAGGGTCATGGGTTCGAGCCTTGGCAGAGACAGCTGGCTTTTCCTGTCCTTCAGATGAGACAGAAACAAAAACTAAACTGAAATGATACACTAAAAGATATTTTCTCACTGTGAGTAAATTTCTCTCCCTGTCATAAATCTCACCAATAAAAATGGAAAACTGTCATATATCTAACCTGTTTCTCTTTTACGAGATTTTCTAGGATCGTTGGTTTCACTTGAAGATGGCACACTGTTTTTAGTTTTTGGTACAGCATTTCTATTATCACTTGAAGATTTTTGTCTGGAAGAAGATGACCCCTTAGGTCTGTTTTCCTGTGTTGATGTCCTAGATTTTTTATTTGGGACACTAACATCAAATCGTGTTGGACTTCTGAAGTCATCTGGGTTCACTTCAAATCGTGATTTGTGCGGCTGTTTTGTTGGAGAATTTGCACACAAATTCACAGACTCCTCTGATCTACTTGAACTTTTCTGTCTTCTGGACATCGCAGAATCTGCCATTTTTTTCCCTCTCGGTGTTGCACTGTCAGTTTGTGTGTATTCCGAACCTCTGCTTTTTGAGACAGCCTCACTTCCATAATACTTTTTCTTAACCTTAATAGGTTGCGAGGGTTCGGAGCTAGTTGATGATTCTGCTTGCCGCATTATTTCACGTAATCGCCACAACTCTCTTTCCGCTCGCATCACTGGAGAAGAATGATCTGCAGCCTCGCCATTCACAACATCGGGTAATTTAGATTCAGCACTAGACTGGTACTTCGTCTTACATTCTGACCTGAAAAACAAAAACAAAAAAAAAGAATTAAAAACGAAGGACACGATGCAAGGGTACTTATTTGTGTAATGAAAGCACTGAGTGAATTTACCAGAAATCGGCACAAAAATGAATCTCTAACTTTTAAGAAAAAAGTCATTCTCACTATCAGCTCATCTTTTGAAGATCTTTCACATACTGTCTGATAGTAAGTGAGAGTCTCCTCCGTCGAGTGGTTACAGCATAATGCTTTTAAACCATAAAGTATCTCATCTTAGTCAGTGTGAGCGAGTTATGGCATCCGCTTTGGGGCCTCTGTTGCTGAGTGGTTAGAGCATCGCGCTTTAAGCCACGAAGTCTATCACTTCCTGCCAGCACAGGTTCGAGTCCCCTGGAACCTAAGCTGATGTTATGAGAAAGTTTGCCAGTTTACTTGCAGAAGGCCGGTGGTCTCCTCGTAGTACATTGTAACCAGATTCTCTCCTCAACCATTAAAACTGGTTGCCACCATAAAACTGAATATGAATTTTTGAGTGTGGCATAGAACACCATTTAAACAAACAAAAGGCAATAAGATCAAAACTTTATTTTGGCTTAGACATTTGGTCATCACTTGATTTGAACACATATATCCCGGCATTATGAGAATTGACCGTTATCTGTTTTCGAGGCTTGTTGTATTTTCAGGTCACAAAGCCCCTGCGTTGTTGTTGTTTTCAAAATATTCCAAACGAAATACTTATATTATGGGTTGTGTTGGGTATTGTTAAGAATATAACTGGCTAACGTCCGCACACAGCATTTAATTTCTTACATTGTCGAAAAACCACAACGCTGGGGTACATTTAATTTATGGATCTCTTTCGCAGAATGTCACCCGCAGAATGTCACATGCAGAATGTCAAATTTTCATTTTAACATGAACATGATGAAAATATATTTTTTATTATCACCTGCTGAATTACAAGAACTTAACAATATGTAAAAATCTGAAAAGTCTATAACAATTAATAATTCAATAAATTTATGGATATATGTTTTATATACTGTATTCCTGAAAATTTTTGCTGCTGTGTAATTTTTTCGCCATTTTTGCCCTTAGATGAGATGGCAAATTTTAACTGAAAGGGAATTTTCCAAGCCAAATAATTGAAGTACAGACATACATAATGTACATGTGCCATCCATGAAGCTAATGTGAATTAGGGTGAATTTAAAACTGTGGTGAATTAGGGTGAATTTAAAACTGTGGTGAATTAGGGTGAATTTAAAACTGGTGAATTTAAAACTGTGGTGAATTAGGGTGAATTTAAAACTGTGGTGAATTAGGGTGAATTTAAAACTGTGGTGAATTAGGGTGAATTTAAAACTGGTGAATTAGGGTGAATTTAAAACTGTGGTGAATTTAAAACTAGGGTGAATTAGGGTGAATTTAAAACTAGGGTGAATTTAAAACTGGTGAATTAGGGTGAATTTAAAATTGTGGTGAATTAGGGTGAATTTAAAACTGTGGTGAATTAGGGTGAATTTAAAATTGTGGTGAGTATGTTTTCTCCCAGAAAAGGGCAAAAATGACCAAAGGCAAAAATTTCATGATATACAATAATTTATATCAGAAAGGCACAAAGTGTCCGAGGTGCTCGGCCCTTTCTTTGCCCCGGACAAATATAAACATTTTGTCCTTATTATTGGACAATCTGCATGAACAACACCTTCAAACTTGACATACTTATTAACATAGCAATCATTGTGTCCTATATGCCAGAATTTCTGAAAAAAATCCAAACCTAGATGTTCATACCTTTCAACATCCTGGCGCGTTTCTTTTCTATCTGCACTTGGTTCTCTTTGTTTAGCAGCTGGAACATTTTCTCTCGTAGGAGTTCCGAATGACTCACTGAAACTGTGTTGAAAACTTGCTGAGCTGTAAATGTATATATACATGTATATAGTAACGGTGTAAGCGTAAATAACAAATATTATCTTCAAAACAAAATGTTTTATTTTTTTACAACATCCATTATTCGGATACCCAAATCCAACATTCAAAGAAGAGACAATAGCACCTTACTGGTCACCTAGCCCTCCCCCCCAAAAAAAATTTTTTTTGGAGAGGCCTACTTTCTCCTTATGCTCAATATAATCACCACTGTTCACTTAGTTTTGTACAGAAGTTATACTGTGGAACCATAAGACCACTTAAGAGACCGACTCAGAGTGGTCTGATCAGCAAGGTGGTCTCTCAAGTGAGGGCCTGCGCTTATTCTATATCTAATAGAATTTTTTTACCAGTTACTAAATATTCATGGTCTGAAATGTGAGGTGGTCTTTAGGCAAAGGTTCCACTGTATTTGAGAAACACTATGCTTCTAGAAGAAAGTAATTTGTGATGATCTGAAAGTCCAATACATGTATTAAACTTCGCCATATTCCAGAATGTCGGCCATAATCAAGCACTTCCTTAAAAAAAAAAAAAAAATCATCCCTCTGACCTTTGAACTGTTCAGTGCATATGTACTCACTTCATTGACTGTGTCAGCTTGTGGTGAAGATTATCATTCTCTCGACCGATTCTCTTGTTTTCCAACTCAAGTTTGGCCACGGTTCTAAAAATAGAATGCTTGATAAAAGTATGCGTTTAAGCAATATAAAATACATCATTCATGAGCGCTAAGAATTTGACTTTATTACATGCATGTGTAATCATACAGTTACAATACAGACTTCGATACGCCCATGAAAAACGTAAAGTCGTATTGCACTGTAATTGGATAAAGAAATTTCGCCGGAGGTGCTTATACCAAATAGAACTCATGTCAACCAAAATATTTGATGGCGTCGTTAAAAGCGGAATGAATTTTAAATTTGTGTACACATATAGACAAATGAGGGACATGTAATAAATACAAAGCCACACAAATGTTTTTATCCGTATCATCAGACTGCACTTGATCGTTTTCGCGGGTGCAGTCTGATGATACGAATAGAAGCATGTGTATGTAACAGAAACAGGCCCCAAAACTTGTATATGACTATGTTGATAGGAGCTTTATGTACATGTGTGTGCTCGACCAACAAAGTGGCACACATTTCTTTGTTTAACTTATCAACCCCTGAGAAAAAATGAACTCTTCTATGAATTTAATGAATTTGGCGAGTCCAAATGTGTCTTTAGGGGTGAATGAGTTGATGAAACAATTCTAAAAATCATTTCAGTATTCCGTAATTCTTCTTTTCCAAATTTTGGATGATATTCTGTTTACGATTTAACAAACAGTTGTTAACCCATCTACCCCTGAAAAACAATGGACTCTGCTGTAAACGAATGGTTTAGGCCAGTCCAAATGTGTCTTTAGGGGTGTATGAGTTAAAGCTGAAATAATATCAATTTTAGTTCGAACAGTACAAAGTACAGTAGAGACATGTTTCAGTGATGAATGAATTAACGTACCTGTATCAGTAATACATATCATGTATCGGTAATGAATATGGCAATATGTATCATATCGTTTTGACCCAAACAATCTCCCCTCCCTAGTGTAGATACATAGAAACATGTCACTTACCTGTTCAACTCAACTGTTTCCGTTCGAGAGTCATACAGTTTATTTTCCGTTGCATTCAAACTTTCCTGTGTGTATAGAAATAAAAGTGTGTTAATATAAAATCACCTACCATTGTCTACTGATGGAGTGTTTGTCTATCAATTAACTTAAACATCTCTAAAGACAAATTTGGACTGGTCTTAGTCATTGATTTTCAGAAGAGTCCATTGTTTTTCAAGGGTTGATGGATTAAAAGGCCTTGGATTCAATTTCCAGTCTGTGTCATATACGAAACTTCTTTAACTCATCAATCCCTGAGCATTAATGAACTCATCTATAAATCAATGTTTTAGGCCAGTCCAAATGTGTCTTTAGGGGTGAATGATTTAAGACAGTGACTGTTCCTACACAAAGCAATTGGAATAAAAAAATAAAACCAGGTTTTTCAGATGAGATTTAAACTTGAAGTACAGTACTGAATTAGAGGGGCCTCCATGACCGAGTGGTTAGGGCATCGCCCATGAAGTCCCTCACTTTTGGTCAGCGCAGGTTCTAGCCCGCTGGATCCTACACTGATTTTTTTTGAGAAAGTTTGCCAGTTTATTTGCAGAAGGCTGGTGGTCTCTTCCCGGGTACATTGTAACCAGGTTCTCTCCTCTACCACTAAAAACTGGCTGCCACCAAATAACTGAAAAATTGCTGAGTGTGGCGTAAAACACCATTCAAAGCAAATTTGTATAAGAGTTTACTTCCATGTAATTTTCACCATAGACGATTTTTGTTTTGTGTAATTCGTGGATCGGGAGCAGCATAGAAAATATCAGACCTTGCAAAGATGTCTATATCTATATAAATAACTTTTATTAAAAACTTATTCACTGTTTTTTAAAATTCACAAATTTTATCAACACCCTGTATATAGCAAATTTTAACACTGCAAGTTTTTTTTTTTTTACTGGTACAGTATTATAGAAGACATGTTAAAGAAATGTCCTTGCAATGGCATCAGACTATAGCACTGGTAAAAATTTATGGCATTTCACCTACATTTGGTAATACATGTATTTCTATATCAAAGTAAAAATTATTTGCAGAATGTTAAAAACAACACTAAAACAAAACAAATGTTTGTTATCACATTAATGTTGTTCATATCTATGTCACTTTTTATTTTTTGACATTTCCACATGTAAACCATATGAGTGCGTTTTTTATTTACGCGATGTCACAACTCACTCATAATGTCAGTAGTCCGTTATTAAACGATAATTCTTAGCACAAACATGGGACTGATATACAGGGGGTAATTAACACGAATTATTCTTCACATATTTAGTGTAAATTACCACCAATACGTAATTTTCTATCTTTACAATTTGAATCTAAATTTAAACTGTGTTCTATAGCATGTGTAGAAAATTGACAGTTAGGAATAATATAGATGTGATATATTTTACCTTCAGTGCTCCGTTTTCTCGGTCTAGAACCTCATATTTATCAGCCAGCTGAAAATGTAAAACAAAAATAAAAAACTCATTAAATCCTAAAGCCTCATTTGGACTCAACCATTTCAAAGAAAGGTTGAGTCCACTGTCAGAATTTGGGAGTGTATGATTTTGAATCTAAATACTGCAAAAATATAGCATGCAATATTAACTTGCTCAGTCCTAATTATGACAGAATCTATTGATTTGGATTGAGTCTAAATGTGATCTCAGGGGTTGATTAGTTAACCCTGTCATCCCTGAATGTCCAATTGGAATGCTCTTTTCTACTGTTTCAGATCAGACTATTACAGTCTGTAGGGTTGAGAGGGTTAAATTCAGTTTTTGTGAACCGAAAAATAGATGTTTAAAATGGATATGTGGGATATATAGGCTTTATGTAAAATTGGATTGCAGTATGAGGGAATGAACTCAAGTTATTTTACCGATACCCAAAATTGAATAAATGGACAAATAAATGGACCAAAAACAATATAAACTTTGACCTCTGGGGTTTAAAAGAAAAAAAAAAACAAAAAGAAACATACATGTGGTTACCAAATGAAATAATATTACCTTGTGGTAGGCAATTCTATCATTCTGTATGACTTTGTGTTGCTCTTCTTGTACCTAAAATACAATGACAAAAAATTTAGATGGCTAGATGCAGTCCTACCTATGTACACGTTAGATGCCCTTTTGACATTTCTATACGATTAACTCAAAACCCTTGAAAAACAATGGACTCTTCTGTAAATCAAAGATTTGGACCAGTCCAAATGTGTCTTTAGCGATGAATGAGTTAAGATAGGGCAGATCAGAAAACTTGGAAACACCGTAAAACAATATGTGCACTAAATTTGTATGTGCGCTAAAATTAGCGAGTGAACATAAACACAAATATTACACAAGTACTTGGTAATTGGTCACGTTCCTTCGAAGTGCTAAATTTAAACTCTGAAAAAATATTTTCAATCACTTAAAACGCTAAATTTTGAAATCACCAAATTTTAAATCATTTTTTACGGTCCTTTAAAATCATAGTATATTCTTGGTATATTCCTACCTTTTTATAATGCGTTATGGCATCCGTTTGATTTCTGATTTTGCACTCAAGTTGTTGTATGGTATCGTCTTGTGATCGGGCGCTGTACTGCAACTCCTCCATTTTGTTACGGAAAGTCGATATCTTGTCTTGCGCCTCTTTGTAGTGGTCTGCATAGTTACTCTGTTAATGATAAAAATCATAGATGTGATTAACTCAACCACCCCTGTACCAACATTTGAACTCACCCTTTTCAAAGAATGGTAAAGTCCACTGTCAGAATATGGGAGTGTAAGATACAAAAATTTCACATGCAATATTAACTTGCTCACTCTTGAATTATGACAAGGAGGACCCTGTTATCTAGTAATCTGGATTAGTCTAAATGTGATCTGGGGGGGTGACAAGTTAACACAAAGTAGTAGTGCTGTGTATCATGACTCAAAAATGTATCATGATATATGTATATCACAATATTTGAAAAAGTGTATCACCATGTATCACGATATATCATATTGTTAGGAATATTCAGTGTAACACTGGTTATATAGTAGTGTGAAACACAGAACAGTGAATGGAGAATTACTAATAATACATTACAATTTGCACATTGGTATTTTATTTTAGGTAAAATAGATAATCTGTTGATATAGCGCTTAGGTGACACCAACACACACTGATATACTAATAAAAGAACCAACATAATTCTGGACTTTTTATCTCCCCCCAAAATATTAATATTTTTTCGCATTGATATATCATTGATACATTGTTGATATCAAATAAAATCGCAATATAACGTAGTATCAATGTATTGTTGCACCTCTAGAAAGTATCTCCCACTTGTTCAAAACTTACGAATATTCTTAATTCTGAGAATTATTTCAACTTGGCCAGCTCTGCGAATCAGATTCTAGGATTTGTTGAAGTTGAGACAAATTTTCAAACTTGAGTAATACACAGATGGGGACATCACACATTGAAGAACCCTTAGGTCATCAATGAAAAATAATTTGCTTGATGCGACCTGTCCAATTACACTGGCAAATACCGCAAATTAATTCCTGATAGAATGCATCATACATGTATCAAATTTGGTAAAAACTGAGGAAATGGGTCAGTTAGTTGACAGAAACATTTTTTCCTAAATTTCTTTCAATTTTGATATGTCAATCAGACAAAAATCCAGATTTTTCAAAAGAAATAAGATGTGATTTGAAAAACTGCTAAAAAAATTTGTATCAGGACTTTTTAGGTGTTTCAGCTGGCAAGGGGGGGGGGGGGGGAGATTTCACATCAAACAATCCTTTTTGATTTTTGGCATTTCAGCATTGGGAAAATGTTACAATTCAGTCTCCGCTGTTAATTTCTTTTTGGAAGAAGAAAAGAATTGGTTAGAGAAATAAACAGTGCAAAAATAATGTCATACAAAAATATTTTGGCTACATTCTGTTATAAAAGCACAATAATTTTTTGTTTGTTTGTGTTTATGAAATAAAAATTTGTTTGAATAAAAACTTACAGCTCTCTTCTCCAGGCCATAAACTTTCTGTTCTAATTCTTGAATTCGCCTAAAAAAGCATAAAAAACTTAATCATATATACAAAATGTACATATATATATATATATATATATATATATATATATATATATATATATATATATAAATACACACACACATATATAAAATATATATATCTATATATATATATATAAATATATATACACACACACATGTATATATATATAAATTTAAGTATATTTTTAAGTCAAGAGTATAGCAATCTTTGGCATATACAATGTATAAACTTATACAGGATTTCATTTCAGCCTGAATGAGGTCTGTTAAAGAGACCTAGTCCCATTGGCAAATCATATCTTGTTTCTCTAAAGTCAGCCTACTGTAAAGTAACCTACTGCTTGATCTTGAAGTTAAAATACCACTTGACTGTGACACTTGTACTCAGAATCATAGCCTTTTATCCAATTTTGATTTATCTTAATTAATTAACAATCCTGTCAATCACTACTCGATTCAGTCAGAACCGGCTTGTCACCAGGTTATCAAAATACCTTTCATCTTATATTCCAGGTAAGGATCCCAGTGTTGTTCTGGCTTACAGCATTGACTATCTATACATTACTAAAACTTCAAGTTTTCGAGAGTGAAATATAAAGGAATATACATATTGGGACATTGAATCAACTTCAAGGTTTCAAGAGCTTTGAGTTTTCGATGTTCGAGAGATCAAGAGTTAATTTACTTTACTTAAGCAGGGGAAAAATCAGGATCTGTACGAAGCTTTCGAGATTTCAACATTTGAGCCATCGAGAGTCATCTGTATTACGAAATTGGAAGTGACTTTTGCCCACTTTCTGGTGAGGTCATGTGACCTGAGTACAAACAATGCCGAAAAAACTGAACGGAACAACTCAAAAAAGGTCTACTTGTCACAAAATTGCCTTATTTTCCCAACTGTAATGAAACCAGCCCCAGTCAAAAACTGCTGATGAACAAATCCTAAAAGAAGCATGTACTCACATATTGGACTTCTCTATTTCACTTTCTAAGTTTTGAGTTCTTTCCTTCAAGTTTCTGTTTTCTGAAATCAATGCTCGATTTTCATTGGCCACATGTTTGAAAGGACTCCTATTTGTAATGTCGTCCGACTGTGACAAGGCTGTTCTCAACTCGCGTAGTTCCTCTTCATAATACTCTCGGAGGTCTGACAGATGCTTGGCATGCTTCTCTCGTAAATTCACTCTTGTGCTGAAAGTTGAAATAAACCAATGAATCCATCACCTTGCAATGAGCTTGAACATTAACAAGGGTCCATTTTTGTACATTGTGTAAACTGAGTAGTCCTTGCACAGAAGATCGTTTATTAAATGCACGTGTAATAATGATACAGTTATAATACAGAGTTCAATACACTACACCATATTGCCCTCTAATTGGATAGTTTCTGCTGGACCTACAGGTACTTTTTTTAAATGGGATTCAAGTCATCCAAAATATTTGATAGCGTCACTAAAAGCGAAATGAATTTCAAATTTCAAATTTGTGTACATATTTAAATAAATAAGAGGCATGTGATAAATACAAAACACAAAAATGTTTCTATCCGTATCATCAGACTTGCACTTGATCACTGTAGCAGATGGATTCAATTCGAGCTATGCTCGCGTTGAATCCATCCGCTACAATGATTGTGTGCAGTCCGATAATACGGATAGAAACATTTGTGTAGGTCTGTGTATTTATTTTACATTGTGGAAATACAATGAAACTTTGCCTAAAGACCACCTCCCTTGGGAGACCACATCACAATTAAAAACCTCAAATATTCAGTCTTCTGAAAATTTCCTATCTTAATAAGAACAGACCCTCACTACTATGACCACCTTGATAATGGGATCACTTTTAGTCAGTCAGTTAGGTGGTCTTAACAGCAAGGTTCCAATGTACATGTATTCTGTAATTTGAATTTTAACTTATTCACCCTGAAAGACAAATTTGGACTGGTCTAAGTCATTGATTTACAGGAGAGTCCATTGTTTTTCAGGGGTTGATGAGTTAAACTGTGATTTTATCATTCTATGATTAGCAAGTGATTGGTTAAGATACAGTGAAATCTGTCTTGAGAGACCACACTTGTGAGAGACCACCTGTCATGTGAGGCCACGCTCTGAGAACCACTCATTTAAATAAATCATCCATTGAATAAAACCTCTGTTAAAGGACCACCTGTCTTGAGAAACCACATTTGAAAGGCAAATGGGGGTGGTCTCTCAAGACAGGTTCCACTGTATTATGTGTTTAATTAATGGGGATGTTTTAAAACAGATTTTCCTGCATAAAGAAAACAATTTCTTAGCTTAAATCTATTGGATATGATTTTGGAATTTTTTTTTCAAGATTCCTAAAATTTGACATTTTTCTGTATAGGTTTTATGGAGCTTATATAAAAAAAACTCCACAAAGCATCTTACAGGCTATTGCTCTTTTTCAATCCTGTACAGCTTTACCTTGCCAACCCCACAGTCCAAAATAGACTGGTCTAGTACAATAGAAAAGAGCATGCCATTAAGTTACTTGGTGGTGGAAGGGTTAACTGGGTATGCAATTATTAAAAAAAAAAATGCAATGTGTATGGTAATATTTTTTCAGTAAAAAAAAAGCCTTTTTATGATAGCACAAAATACAGGGTAAATAGAATTTTATGAAATTCTATCCAAGAGCACCTTATATGTATATATATGTATATATATATATATATATATATATATATATATATATATATATATATATATATATATATTCATTTTATCTTCTTGTTGAAATCTACCACTAGGAAAAATCATGTTAATGACACTAAATCAAAATCCACAAATTTATTGGCCGAGCCAAAAACTGCATGTATGTATGACTTTGATGCCAGGGTGATAAAATCTCATACAGACCTTGAAGAGAGGCACATATCATCCGAGGAAGTCTCTGTACCAGTAATATCATCTTGTTCCATATCATGTTGTATTGTCCGTTGATGTCGACTTTCGATCTCTCTCTGCAGTAGTTCAGAGTTAGTTCTCTCTTTGCAAACTGGCCGTGAAGGACTCTGCGAGGTAGATTTTCTGTCTATGCTTGTAGATGATTCTGGTAATGAATACTGGAATTAAAAAATAATATACGGATTTAAAAATCAACTTTAGGGTCGTTGATACGCTATAAACAACAAGGATTTTCAAAGGGCCCATTGGGGCTGGTATAGACCTCCAATTTGTTGTAGTTGTAGCTGTATTGTTGTTTAACGTCCCACTCAAGAATCTTTTACACATATGGAGATGTCACCAAATGCAGGTGAAGAGCTCCAAACTTTGGCCTATGCTCGGCACTTACAGCCATTGAGTAGTGAGGGTTCTTTAACGCGTCAACAACTTTATCACCCTACCCTATAAAATAATTACCTGCTTTAAGTCAATTTGACTATTAATTGGTCCCAATAAGCTCCCACTCCTTTTTACCTATTTTTGTAGTGCCCCTGGCGCTTATTTGGTCAAATACGGTATGCATATATTGTTTAAATTTTGTATGACATTTTACCTTTTAGACTTTTTAATCAAAGTCTAATTATGGGATTTTTTTTATCAAAATGACAGCCTGTATGCTTTCAATATAGGTTTCACTGTACAGGTAGATAAGTACACAAACCTGTGAATTATTTCCTCGTCTAAGGATCGGCATTGGACTGCTATATACACCAGCTCTTGGTAATGCGGCATTGGACATTTCGGGCTGAGAAACTGTGGAATGTGTACGGGACTGCGTTCTCGGTGATCGTGGTGATTTTTGTAGGGATCTGATGTGTGACTCTATCATTTCAGATGCAAAGTCGTCATCCAATGACCTATTTACCGGTGTCGTTCTACCTTCATCTGTATCTTCAGTTGTACCATCGCTATCGACATTCTTTCCGCGAATTTCTCTATAGATATCTCTCCATTGTGGAGAATGCATCCTGTTACGTGCAGGAGAGCGACGTGTTCTTCTGCTGGAGTGTGAGGAGTCGACGCCGTATGATGTGTCGCTACTAAGCACACGACCATCGGAACTAAATCTGGTACTTTCCAAATTGGGGTAAGTCATGTGACTTGTATTGGCAAGATCGCTATGGTCCATTAACACGCTACTAGAATTTCTCCCCGGACTTTCACCGTGTGATAACACTTGTTTGTGAGCTGCTAACTTCTTTTTCAATAACTGCTGCTGACTAAATAATTCGCTGTCCATGTGTTGCTGCATTTGAAAGATGACTTCCTGGTGTTTCCTGTACTGGTTCTTTAGCTCCGCCTGGTGCTGTTCTTCCAAAGTCTGAAACATCCTCATCCAACCAATCTGTAGTATAAAAAAAAAAAGTTGAACATCAACAAATCAAATGTGAAATACTATATTTACAGTGAAACCTGTATATAGGGGCCACCCAAGGGACCAGAAAATATTGTCCTTTATGTGCAGGTGACCCTTATACACAGGTTCAATTTAGTTGAAGTATGCAGTCAAGGGACTTGAAAAAACCGGCCCTCATAAAGAGGCAATCCTTATATAGAGGTGGCCGCTATGGCAGGTTTTACTGTACATGTTTATGTTCTAATCCTGAAGAAAACAAGCATTCTGATGAATTAACACGTGTCCCCATAGGAATTTTTCTAGGTCGATTTTGGTGTCCCGTTACAGGACCCATCCCCAATGCAAAAATGGCTTGTATATTCCAAAAAATTTGCAAAAATTTCCAATTTGGAATTCCAAAATGAAGAGTACGGTAAATTATTTTCAAACAAATGTCTCAAATTAAGCTATTCTGTTTCATTTCAAATTTTGTATATTTTTCCGATTTTTCAGACTGGTACCCTGAACCCAGAATTACATGTAATCAATTTGGGAGGATATACCTGTGCAACCATTATAAACTCATCAAGCCCTGAAAAACAATGGACTCTCCTGGAAATCAATGACTTAGACCAACCCAAATGTGTCATTGGGGGTGAATGAGTTAATTAAATGGTGAGCAATTACAAACTCTAACCAAAACTAGATCAACCGACAGACAGACACAGAGAAAACCTACAGTCTCACTCCTACCAATAATCTGTAAAAAATAAAACATAAACATCCCATCCATATTGGATTGGAATCAAATACATAAACGCTCATAAAATAAAAAGCGTTATCTTAATTTCTTGCCAAAATTTCAAAATCAGATGTCTGAAAACCAGAATTTTTTTTTAGACGGCCCCAAAAAATGTTTATCTTATATCAGATCTTTTATTAACATCTTCTCATGGCTGTTTACAAAATTATCTAAGTAAACGATCTAAATGAGAATTGGGAGCTTCCATATTCAAAATTTCGACTTTAGCAAGTACTATCAGGTCACCAGTTTATCTTTATGGATGAGAATTAAAACCAAGGTCTAATGTCATGATAGGTGTGGCATTTCAAAGAAAACTCAATGGATTGGCATCAGACCGTAGCAAAGTTCAAAATTTGTTACTCTTCTTCACCAACAAGACTTTTTGCATATAACTACGCATGTTCATGGGTCTGAAATATTTTTTAATGTGGCCTGCTTAATTAGCCAATCAGATTTCAGGATTAGCTGACATTGTTTAAAATTCTTTAAAAGACTTGAATTAATACTCAAGTTTTATGCAAATGGGCCCATGTGTATCTCCATATGCATATAAACTTGTGGAAGGGACTTACAAACAGACATAATCTTCCATTACAAAGCATATCATTAACTTAAAACACAATGTAGCCACTTTTCAATGAGTCAGACCATTTAGGCCTACACAACTGAAATAAATTATTTTGTTTTGATGAAGAGACTGCATGAAGAACAAGAGGCCCAATGGGCCTTAATTCATTCACCCCTAAAGACACATTTGGACTGGCCTAACTCATTGATTTACAGAAGAGTCCATTGAATTTTTGTTTTTGTTTTGTTTTGTTTTTTTTTGGGGGGGGGGGGTTCATGATTTATCTCAACCCCTGAAAAACAATGGACTCTTCTGTAAATCAATGACTTAGGCCAGTCCAAATGTGTTTTCAGGGGTGAATAAGTTAACGGTCACATTAGTGAAATGTACGACTACAATAAGAATATGTTTATATCACTGGTTTATCAGAAGATAATTTTTAAAAGATGAACCAAATTTTTACCTTTTTGTTTGAATTTGAATTTTTTAAATTTTGAATAATGTTTTATGCCACACTCAACAATTTTTCAGTTATATGGTTGCGGCCATTGTTAATGATGGAGGGGAGAACCCAGTTACAATGTACCTGAGAAGAGGGTACTGGCCTTCCGCAAATAAACTGGAAAACTTCCTCACAAAAATCAGCTTAGGTTCTAGTGGGGCTCTAACCTGTGCTGACCAGAAGTTAGACGTCATGGTTCAAAGCGTGATGCTTTAACCACTAGGCCACAGAGGCCCCTACCCTTTTTGAGCCTCTTATAAGGGAACTACATGTGGGATAGTGGCTGCCAAGTTTGGATAAGATAGTCTTTGGCTCTGGTGACCTAAATATAGGAAAAAGTGAAATGAAAGACCGACTTACTTGTTGTTCTTGTAAGGTTTTAAATGGCGGTATTGACCCGGACTTGGGTGGTGGAGCCTCCAAATCAGATAGTATTCGGCTAGAGCTGGGGTCTGTGTCAAAACTTGTGGAGACATTGTATTGTGGTGGAGGAATGTTGTAGCGGGAGTAAATTTCTGACAACAAGGCTTGATCCTTGCGTGTAACTTCATTTTGTGACAAGGAGTCAATTTTCTGTTTGAACCTGAGTAGCTCGTCTTTACTCGGCATTTCAGGACTGACGTCGTTCTCTCTCTGCAGAGTGGCATAAGTGTCACCGCTGACATCATATTGTTGCTCTGTCCGTGCTAATTCATGCTGATACCTGTTTAGAATACTAGAGTCTGATAAATCCCCACCATCTGAGTAATTTCTAGAAATGGTGGTAGATGTTTGTGGGCTTTTTGGAACCGAGTGTTCAGACCTTGCTGCACTTGGTTGATAAACGCTGGAGTATGGTATTCTACTTGCACCTCCCGAGAGGTCATTTTCTGTCCTATAAAATTCCCTACTATTGTCCAATTCCATCTGCCGTTGTATCATTTCCTTTTCCAGTCTCTCCCTCATTTCTCTCTCTTTTGCTGCCATATCTTTTCGCACTTTCTCCAAAATCATTTGCTCTCGCATTGCTTCTTGTTCTCTATCTGCATCTTTAGGAACTCTCCGATTATGTTCCTCCAAATCAACATCTCGCTGCAAATAACTTTCAGATGATAGATGCTCTTTTTTGGTCCGCAAGACCATCTGAGGTGGTGTCTGAGGTGGGAGGTCATTCACGATTCTACCTCTATCATACACTCCACCATCCTCAAATGACAGGTCGGGAGTAACCGCCTCTCTCTGTAGGTGTTCCATTCCATTAGCATAACCAGCCAGAGGTTGGGAACTGTTCTGGTTACTTGATGCCACTAACGTGTAAATAACACCACCTTGAGCGTTAGCATTGGTGGTAATTTGTGATGAGGATGGAGGACTAGATTGTACTGTAGACACTGAGGATGAGGACATTTGAGATGGTGAAGAGGTGACCTCTGACCTTTCTGGTAACCCATGCATCTGTCCCCTATCGGTTACCTCTAACGATCTATTTTCAGCAACACTTGAACCATGGTGCAGAAACCCATTTAACCGCTGGTTTTCTTCACTTGCATTTACACCAATGTCTGATCTCTGATCTGTGATTTTACAAATTCCACCGACGGGAGCTTTTCTGCTGTCTAATTCCTGTTGACTTTTCTCATCTTTGGTAATATCCTCTACCCCAGATGGTGGAAGCTTATAACTGCCATAATTTTCTAAAAAGTCTGGATAATTAGATTGGGTATGTTGACTTGCAATGTGACTTGCACGTTCGTGTTCTGTATCAGATTTAGCAACACTTTCTTCTGACAAATATTCATCTTTTGGCTTAACCTCCTCAATTTTCTCTCCCTCGTCTATTTTCCTGATTGCCTCCTCTTCATTTACCTGATTGATTAGAGCACTGTTGTCACCGATCCCAGATTCTTTTTCATTTTCAATGGCGAGTTGAAAATCTGTTATTTCATTGGTTGGCGACCTCATGTCAATTCCGTCAATCTCTGTCGGTGTCAAAGCTTGATTTGTTGCATATTCTTTTTCCTCTGTTTCATGTGAAATAACTCCGACTTGTACACTCTCCTCATTCCCAGCAGGTTCTTCATTTCTAACTAAATCTGGAAAGAAATTCCTGTTATTCATAGCATCCAGGGATACTTCGATACTTTGAATATCTTGACCCGAGCCTATAGATGATATATCATCATTAAAGGATGCCACCGCATTTTCTAGTACGTGCTCCACTATGACTTGGGCCAGCTGACTTGTATCCGTACAAGAACTGCTGTCTTGCTTTGCTGTTTCTTCTTCGTCGTCATTATCATCTTTATCGTCATCACCATTACAAAGATTACCCTCCTTCACATTTCCTGTATCATTTTCAACTTCCCCTTTCGTTTCTTTTTCCGGACTTTGTTCAGAACTCTGGAGGGATTGTACTGCTACGTAACCATCCTCACTAAACATGCTGTTCTCCTTGTCTGTATTTATAGAACTGATGCCATCTCCTGTGACCTTGACCTGGTCATTCAAATGTGTGTCAACTGCAGCTTCAAGATTTGTCACTTCAGGAACAGGACTTGAAGTGGTAAATAAATTTGTTGCTCTGTCGTCACTTCCCTGCACAGCAGCAGCATTGTCTAATCTTGAATCTACATCTGATTCTGCACCAGACTGGCCTGTCAGCATTTCTGGGACATCACGACTAACTTCAGATATTTCGTCGACTTCTCTTTGGTTTTCTGTTGACCTGAAAATAAACAAAATGAAATTTTTAGCTTCTTTTTACATATTTTTTCACCTTTGACCATTGCCCAGGTTGTGTAATCACTAAATCCTAAATCTACTAAATGCAAACTATATGTAGATGATAGGTCATACAGTTAATACAAAGAATCAGAGTTAAAAGGGGCATTAGCTGTGCTTTTTAATCAAACAATTTGTTTTCCTCTTTTACTATTTAGATTGACATACCATAACAAATAAAGAGATAAACATGGGCATAAAAATTCTTAAATTCCTATATACTTTGTGAAATATGATTAAGAGAGCCAAGTTTGGCACTTTTTCAACTGCAATTGATTCACTAAAGCTTATAATTAGTATATAAATGCCACAGCGGACCTGGCCCTATTTTCACAAAACACATCTAGGAATATGACATTTTTAATATATAGCCCTTATTTGTTACTCTACAACAAGTGCAAATAGTAAAAGTAGAAACAGATTAAATAATCTGATTTTGGTAAACACAGCTAATGCCCCTTTTAAAGACAATAATTCACAAATTTTATAGCCAGATGTTCATGGTGGCTCAGTTGGTAAAAAAAAAAAAAAAAATTGCCTTGAAGGTCATGGCTTCTATTTCCCATAAAGGTTTAAAAAAGGTGACTTCTGTTCTTTTACTATGAGTGAAGCATATGAAACAAAATTCAAAGATGGTCTGTTGAAATTAAATGAGAAAGCTTTAAAAAAAGATATCCTGTCATACACGGCCCTTTGAACAAATTTTGGATAAGGAGACAAGTTATATGTAAAGTGGCCATGGTCAACAGGAAGGCATGATTATTGATTGATATTCGGTAGTAGCTAGTGTAAGTCAGGGGAAAAAAATCAGCAATTATTGTCTTGAATACAGGAATACAAGAGAAAATAACTGACTGTTGAGTTACACTGTTTTTTATTTTAAAAAAAAATAACAAACAGATTCTGCTGGCTGTCAGTTTGTATTGAAAGGGCTGGACTGATAAGTGCTGCCACGTTTAAACATGTACACGGTATAGTTTTGATTTTTAGTATTAAACGTTTACAAAATGTCATTACATTTAAACGAAAATTAAAAATATTTATGATTACCTTCATATATTGTCAAAACATGGGAATTATTTACAGGTTGACTCATACGGGACATACTTTATAAAGTTTATGAGTTTTATTAATGGAAATGACATTCTGATACGATAGCCAACTAACCAGTAACCGCGTCCAGGGCCAACATTTAGTGGCTCCTCGATTTCTATGCTAAAGTAAGGGACTTGTTCCAAACTTCAAATCATTGTAGTTTGTTGCTTTAATTGGAAATATGTGCCTGATTCGATATTGATGTAAATTAATACACGAAGAAAGTACACTTTCTTAATAAACATAAAATTGTTGTTTATTTCGAATTTTCAATATAACCCTCCATTTCTAAGTCTTCAAAGTTTTCGTTTTGATATATCACCTCGATCAAGGCGGAAATCAGAAGTTAAGGGAGTACAGGCAAAATCTAAATCTTAATTTTCATTAGATGATAAAATTAACATTTTATGACATCAGGAAAATGATCTATTTTAGTCCAAAGAAGAGCAATGATTGGATTCCCTGGTACCATGAAGCTGTGAAACATTAGGTATTGACCGCATTCATACTTAAATTCTGATTAACTCTACGTAAGTCAACAGATTTGTGATCAGAAATAAAAAGACATGTGTTTATCTAGTACATGTATATCTAATAAACTGAGATTGTGTAATTTAAAAAATTATGATCGAATATCATCTTCAAAAATCATTCTCAAATCACTTCTACATCAGTACATGATGATGTGGACGTCGGCGTTTAAACGTATCGTTTTGTGTTAAAGACCTCGTTTAAACGTTTACAATATTTTGTAATAGTGGCAGCACTAGTGCTGAAACAGAAGTGACAAGGCAATGAGCCCGAAATACATGTACATGTACAAGGGCATAATTTCATAGCACAGGTCAATATTTTGGCACCTCACTGAAAGCTGTTTCTATAATTACTGAAGAACTTTACTGGATCACAATACATCAAAAAAGTTAAAAAAAAAAAAAAATTACCGTGTGTCTGTATTTCCTTCATTTTTGTTGATGTCACTTTTGCCTTCCACTTTTCCGCTTTCAACAGAAACTTTCTTGTTGTTTTTGTTTATATCACTCGAATCACTGTCACTTTCATCGCCATTATTATATTCATTTTTCTTTTCTGTATGATTGTTCAAGCCTATAGTCCCTGGACCAATGTTATCAAGAAATGTGTCAGGGGAGATAACTCCATTACTGTCAACGCCACATTTACCCTCTTTTGTAGCCATACTGAAATATGTGATAAACTATATATGTACACTTTAATAAAAATGTATATCCAAAATTAATTAATCTGTGGCCAATGAACGCTTTATCACATAGCATTATATAAATGTAATTTATTTGAGTGTACAAGTATCATTTTATATAAAACTAATGTAGTTATTTATATTAGTTACATAGGTATTACCTGAAAACTCAAGGGAGATAACTCCTACACTTATTTTCATTTGTATTTTATTTAAATGTACATATATTGTTCTGATATTGATATAATTATGATTTAGTTTTTTTTAATTAACTAACCCATCAACCCCTGGAAAACAATGGACTCTTCAGTAAATCAATGTCTTAGACCAGTCCAAATGTATCTTTAGGGGTGAATGAGTTAAGTGCATATGCATATAATTATATACATGTACCTGAAGACTCATGGGAGATAACTCCTACACTTATTTCTTTTGTTTTTAATTGAATGTACATGTATTGTACTGATATAATTGTAATTCAGTTTTTCTTTTCACATTAATCAAGTGCATGTACATGTATACCTGAAGACTAATGGGAGACAACTCCTACACTTATTTTCATTTGAATTTTATTTCAATAAATGAATGTATCATTTTTATGTTATTGTAATTAAAATTAATTTTGAATTTATAAAGTATATGTACACATACATACATCTGAAGACTCATGAAAGACAACTCCAACACTTATTTCTAGTCTAAATTTTTATTCGATGTGTTTTACTACTTGTGTTTTGTATCGTGTGTGTGTGTTGGGGATATGGTTTTTGATCTGTTTGTTTCATATCAATACGTGGTTAAGTAATGAGTTAACCTAGCTTTAAGTCAAATTAAAGGATTATCAGATTGCTGGGTATCACAATATCACAAGATATAAATGTAGCATGAATTGCAGGTACGGTTAATTACAGTACAGTGTATGTGTGACTAGTGACACTTCTTTAGTCTTGTGTACTTATTATACATATCACCTAAGGTCTGGGTACTGTCAAAACATTTCACAGGTGTGAAATAAACTTGAGGATTAATCATTAAGCATACACAGTCAGACTATATAGAAAAGCGTATTCAGAAAAAAATACTGTACTTTGGTAGAAATGTAAAGAAATCAAAATATTTATGACAGTATAGCATTAGGTGGAAGATTGATCTAAAAAGATGAAAGAGATATATGTATATTGTCTGCCGACATGCATTTAATCAAATGTTTATTTTATGCATGCTAACTATTTAAATAATTTTCACTCGGATACCTCATTCATGTAAATAAAACAACCTGCATGTATTTGATATAATTTTTCAATATAAACCTAGCAGATTTTAATCATTTTTTAATTTCTCATCAAATTGATGTATTGCCATTGAAATGCATAGTACTAGTAGACTATGTCATGGTTTTTGAAAATAACCTACCTTAATTTTGCATTCACATTGAAAGTCTTGGTTTCACATAAATCATAATAAGTATAGGAGACCTAGACACATGTATATCAACATGTAAACATGATGGAGATATATGTCACTATAGGTATAATTGTGATATTTATCCATTCAAAATATTGTTTGAGTTTCATCGGCGTTAACATTTAAAAGCCAAATTTCATTTTCACGTCAGGACTTGTGAATTTACTCGGCGGGTCGTTAGATATTTGATTTGCCCACAGCAACATGGAGACATATGGTATATATCAATGTTTCCTATTTTGTTATACATACCTTAATGTCCTAAACTAAACACTCATATAAAATAAATTATCTTGCTGATCAAAGAAACTCCAGCTAATCATGTTCATTTCTAAGTGTTGTCGCGTTGTTTATGCTTGCTTGTAATACCACATTTATTATTACTCTTAGTCACATAAACGTTTTCATCTTTCTCATCGAAACGTTTCTATTTTCTCTTTACATCATTGACAATACGAAAACCCTAGAGAGCTCACGAAAAGCTGAATGGAACAGGTGAGAAGAGCTGCAGGCCTACTTAATCTCTAAGAATATAATTGTAGGCTATTTATTTTATGACATTTATTTAAATGTTTCGCTAGCTAGTTAAATGTTATAAATTTCATGTTGTTAATAGTTATATTGTTTCTAGTTAGTGGAAATTTACACATCAGTTGCGGATCTAGAAAATTTCGAATGAGAAGGTAAGGGGGTGTTAGGCTCAGCCTAATGATTACCGGTAATATGAAATAAGGAAATGCCTTGAAAGTGAGCACAGCTCCTTATTTTACAAATGTGGGAAAAATCATTCATCGGGAGTCTATCCTGTCCAGTTTTAAAATGGAAGTCACAGTTAAATAGACCCTTTCATGATAACTACGGTTCTGTGACGGGGTGACAAAATGATACAGATACCCACAAAATAACACAGACGTTGCTATAGTAACTGATTGTTTTTATGTCATTTATACTTAAGAATCAAAGTTACAGGACCTCACTGGGGAGACTCTAAATTTTAGAAAGAATTAACAGGAAAATTAAAATTCCTGGGGGAGATATATGTATTCTTCCTCAAGAAACTATCAAAATTTTACATAAAAAACGAGAGTCTCCCTATTTATATGGGAGACTTGACATGTACATGTATAGACTAGTGAAGTGTCAGGTAAATTAATCAAAAATTGACATTTAAAATTTGACGAAGATTTTTTTGATTTTACATATGTACAGCTTATTTTCTACCTCCTTACCATAAAGAGCTCACTTCACTAGCTTATAGAAGATAAATGCTTGGGGTCTGGGATATGCTCACCAGTGATTTTTAAATTTATCAAGACATATACATGTATATTGCCTCCAAGTCCTAGACAGAAATTCTGCCCCAAATTTAAGTTACGTTTATTATTCTTAATATTGATTCATAGCTAGAATTTGCACCTTACCTAAAACCAAAGAAGCAGGCTTGAAATTAATGGTATAAAAAGAAGAACCTGTCTTGAAAGATTACCGTCATGAAAAACCACCTGTCTTTTGCAATCACATTCTGAAAATCACTCGGATAAGTATATCTATATATATGGGATTTAAGACTGTGTAAAATGCGTAATAAAAATAAATTGTTTATATTTATACCTTACAGTTTATACTTTTGAATGATTCCCTTATCTCGGCACCCTGCTGTGAAGTTAAAGTCTTCATTCAGGACACTACAAGCTGTGTTCACTGGAACTTGACCTTCAACTGATAAGGATCACACAGCAGTTTTGAAGTTGGAAAGTTTTGGAAAAAGTGTTACATAAATGAGTTGACACTTAACCTTGAGTATTTTGCAGCTACACAATGATTTAGGGTGATGTAATGATAAGACAAGGCTTGAGGTCGTTTGTTAATGGCATAAAGAATTTAATGATGATTTGACAGGTAACATAATTGTATGTATACATAATCAGTACACACAAGTAATATAAGTGATGTTAAGTATGATAAAATGCAGCTTGTAAGCTTTTTAACACAGTCCTATCTAATAATGTGCAATAAAGTAGGCCTATTACTCTGATTATTTTTGAGGTATAGGTCTACCATCGTTTTTAGCACCGGGGGGCCAGTTATTAAATATAAATAATGTATTTTTGTGTTTTCCCATTCAGGTTTTTATCTCTGCCGACATTGACCCGTCTTCCGCTTCAACCTATCTAATACTTAAAACTAAATTTTTACCAAAAATTGGCCACATCAACCTATAGGCAATAAAATACAGTACATAAAAAATGGATTTAACAAAAATGAAAACTTATAATTACTTTTGTACTGATAGACAATAATAATAATAATGATGCATTAACATTAATTTAATTAAATGCATAGGCGTCGGAACCGGGGGGGGGGGGGGCTAAAGGGGGCTTTAGAGGCCCCCCACCCCCTACTTTTTTGGGCAAAGATTGAAATAGGTGTTTGAAAATTAAGGGTCTTAGCGCCTAGATGTTTCTGGCGTGTGTGTGTTTTAAGTTGGTTTAGCCTCCCCCCCCCCACTTTCAATTTGCTTCCGACAGTGTTGAAATGTACATACATCATTCAGAGACAACATCAGACTTGCCAACCTAAAAAATTTTCATGGGGGAGATTTTTTAATCTCATGGGGGGGGGGGGGGGGGGGGGGGGCGGGGGGACACGGGGGGGGGTGGTTGCGGGAGGGGGGGGGGGGGGGGGGGGGGGGGGGGGGAGACACTAAATTTTAGTAAGAATCTATGGGAAACTATTAAATTTTCTTGGGGGAGATATGCATTTGTCTTGAAGAAATTATCAAAATTTTGCATAAAAAATAGGGAGTCTTCCTACATGTTTTTATGGGAGAGACTTGGCAAATATGCACCATACATTGTATATACATGTATAAGGTATCTATCATTATAACACTAAATTAATGAATTATGAATTTAAATAAAATATTGTTTTTTCTTTGTTGTCAACCAGATTTTTATGGTGGCCAAACAAAATTTCAGTAGCACTTTGTTAAAAATGTTATGGTTGAGGCCTGGTCATAACAGTCAGTTTGTTGATTTTTATTTAAAGAAACGAAAAATCAATTATTCTGCTTTGTCTGTTTTTTTTAATTATTAACAGCCATTTTTCAAAATAATATTTCTCTTTGTGAAACCCGAAAATATTAGTCTGGCCAGTTCCGATGAGCAACGTCATGGTGCATTTAATTATTTTATTCTTCCTCTTGAAAAATTGAAAAATGTGGTTGTTTTTTCAAATCAAGAAAAAAAATTATCATAAATTATAATATTTGTGGAAAAAATCTCATTTTATTTCTATCAAAAGATCTCTAAAATGCATTATTTGACTTTAAAGGTTTCACAATTTTCTTGGGGTTAAGGGGCATGCCCCTTAATCCCCCTAGTATATTCAGACCACTTTTGCCACCCTCAACAAAAGTTGGGCTAATGGTTTTTTAGCTGGGCTACCAGTTTTTAAACTTCAGTAGCCCAGGTGGCTACTATATAAAAACAGTAAGCCTTATACCCTGCTTTATAACTGTAAATCCAGTTTTATTCATGAGAATTTTATTTACGCGTAATCTTGCGTGAATTCCCGCTCGCGAAAAAATAAAATTATCTCGCAATTAAGTATGATAATAGGGTGATGAAATTAGCATTCAATATTGTGAAAATATCATCTCGCAAATAAATTTAGAACTGAATAGCAAAAATAAAGTCCAGCAAAAAATTCTGGATTTACAATATACAAAGGTAGCCTGTAATGCATGTTTGACTGTATCCCTGTATTTTTGACATTGATCCCTTAATTAAAAGGCTTGCTACAAACATAAGTGCCTGTAGCAAAAGCTTGCCACAGGTTAAAAAAGATGGTATCAGTTCCTGATGAAGTGAAAAAAGTCTGGGCAAGTCATGGAAACACAGGCAAATAAAAATATTTTCTTTTTATTTCAGGTCACCTGATCATGAATATAATTAAAAATATTTTCTTTTTATTTCAGGTCATTCTGAATGTAAATAAAAATATTTAGTTTTTATTTCAGGCCATCTGAATGTAAATAAAAATATTTTGTTTTTATTTCAGGCCATCTGAATGTACAGTAAGTAAAAATATTTTGTTTTTATTTCAGGTCATCTGTCATCTGAATGTAAGTAAAATATTTTCTATTTATTTCAGGTCATCTGAATGTAAGTATTTACAATGTATTAGCTGACATGTCCTCAATATGAAAAGATATGTTATAGACATAGCGAGTAGCATACATCATTACATGTGCCCACACCCTACATGTAGCAATATGTCTGTAGGATGCAAAGGAACTGTTGGGGTAATGCTGTTACAGACAAGAATTTTTACAGCCAAACGTGCTGTGCATTCAGTTACATGTCCATCCAGAAGAAACAAATACCTTTCACAGGTACATGCGCCTGTACTTATGGAATTTGAGATCAGAAAACGTGAAGGATTGGATAGTAAAGAGAGAATAGATGACAGTTTGTCCACTACAAAGGAATCTGAGGAGAACGTGAATAGTGCTAAATGTTATGCTTTGAAAACTTGTCGACTTTCCAGTAATTATTTTTGTCCTGTTTTTAGTAATATAAAGTTCCTTGATAATTGGAAAAGTGGCACTTTAAACCATGACATTACACCACTTTCAAAAACTTACGCAAGGCAGACACATGGTAATCTACATGTACAAAAGAGATACTTTCACCACTCTAGTTTTCAATATTTTCATAAACAGAACAGTTTTATATTCAGTTTCTTCATAACACAAAATATTGGTAAGATTCTGTTAGCTGTTGAATTGGGCCATAAAGGACAGGTGGCTGGAATTAGCAGGAAATCATATCCGTTCCCCGAAATCAATGAGCGGGACTTGGTGGAGGATTTAGTGAAAGGCAGTGGATCCGGGGGTCAGGCTGTCAACAAAACGTCCAACTGTGTGATGCTGAAACACATTCCAACAGGAATAGTTGTGAAAGTAAGTACCGGTAATCAAATTCAGATTAGTTGCTAATTGAGTTTCTAGTACAGTGAAACTTGTCTTGAAAGATCACTCTCATGAGAGGCCACCTGTCATTTGAGACCACGATCTGAAAACCGCTTGAGCCGGCCTGGCTCACTCTGGATCGTGAGTTCCAGTCCCGCCGGCGACAGGTTGGTTTCCTGTCTCTCGGATGAGACAGTGAAAACTGGAGGTCCCGTGTCATAGTAGGTGTCAGCATGTTAAAGAAGCTCTCACTGCTCAATGGCCGCAAGTGCCAGAGCATAGGCCAAATTTGAAAGTCCCTTCACCGGCATTTGGTGACGTCTCCATATGAGTGAAATATTCTTGAGTGGGACGTTAAACAACAATAAACAAACAAACTGAAAACCACTTGGTTAAATAATCCTTTATATAAAATCTCTTTTGAGAGATCACCTGTCTTGAGAGACCACATTTTAGTGGCAGATGTGGTGGTTTCTAAAGACAGGTTCCACTGTATTATAAACTACGTATATACATATACACAGATCTTGTCCGTGCAGGTTCGAGCCCATCGTCATAAAACCACGGTCCTAAATCACTATTCTCTTAAATTATCTACCCTTGGTTTCACTCAACTATAATCACTTGTAGTTTATGCATATTTACAAGGAGTATGTGCTCTCCTATTTATCCAGTCACTTTAGTTGTGATCGGCAACGGAATTTATTGCATAGTCTGACGATCCAAGATAATTCTGAATTGTTTAAAAGCCTCAATCTGATTGGTTGACGAATGTGAGCACCGTTTACTCACATTAGCTGAGGCTTCATGAATAATAAAAATATGCATGAGAATATTTCGGTCGCATGAAATCATTGGTAGGAAGTAGCATAGTAATTTCCGGAACTTGGTTTTATGACGAAGGTTCGAGCCCCACGTACTGGAGCCCAAGCTGTTTCCTGTGAGAACGTTTTGTCGGTTTACTTGGTGGTCTCTACTTGGGTACATTGTAACCGGGTTCTCTCCTCCACCAATAAAAAATGTGACTGACAAATTGTTGAGTGTGGATTAAATCACTATTAAAAAACAAAAAATGTAAAAACACCTGCATGTACAAAACATGATTGCCATTAATTAAGGTATCATTTTTTTTCATAATATTCAAAAAATGCTATTCAATATATTTTTATCATATAATGCTTCTTTTAGCTGAAAAAATATTACGGATTCCATTGTTTTATGAAAAATTGCAACCACAATTTTCCCGGCTGCATCGTCGGTGTAACCTAGATTTTGACCTTCTCATTTCTGCTACATTAATTTACAACCTATTCTTTCTTCGTAGTGCCATGCCACAAGATCAGCAGAGAACAATCGAAAGAAAGCGAGGGAAATTATGCAAGAAAAGTTAGACGAACTTATCAACGGTGACAATTGTTTCAGAGCACAGGAAAAAAGGGAACTTCAAAACAAAAAATACGAACAACAGAAAAAGGCGAAACAGAAACGAGAAAAGAAAAAAGCATTTAAAATCAAAGAGGAATTAGAATAACAATCATGTAATGGACGTCCTTTTCACATCATGATCAGAAGCACAAGCTTTGCGGGAATTCTCAAATCTGAGAGATTTTCGTTTTATTTTCTTGCCATCATTATTTTTTATGATTCAAAATGTTTTTGTCGTGCAACTTAAACTTGTCCCATCAGATGTAACTTTCACTTTTCCGACTGTAAAATGGACAACCACACAGGTACATGTATGATTGTTGACCTCTGTATTCTGATTCAGGTGCTATGGAGTAAAAACCTAAAAAAAATTTTTGTGTCACCTAAATAAATTGGAGATGTTATTGTAAATGAAGCTGATGCAATTTTCTTGACTCCAATTGTGTCTTGGGACTCTTCGTTAAAGATATGTTTATATCACTGTCAATCACTTCATTAATGCATGCACACTTACCGGTAATCAGGATATGCAAGAAATCTTAAAAACTTTGTAATTTTATATTTTCAATTTACATACTTGTATTCCATTTCCTAAACAGTCATCTCAGAACCATATAATTTTTTTTTTCAATGGCCTTATATCATTCTGACATCTTAAAGAGTCTATGCATTCAAATTTGAATGTCTCATTTAGGCTGTTGATCTGTTGATGATTTACATATTCATTTTAAATATATGTATATGCATCATGTTAATGTTATTCGAAACAGAGAATAAAATATGCTGATTGTAAAAATGATAGTAACTTTTCTTTCGCCGGTATAAGAAATGAAAGTCATACTCTTCTAGGTCTTTCAGCATGTTTGGATGAGACTTAAAAACGATTTGTTCCCGTGTCATTGCAGGCATGGCATGTACAAAAACCCTGGCCGCATTGGGGTCACCAGGGTTTTCCCTTACGCATGATGTCTGCGTCTCTGACGCATAAAATCTTTTCAGGATGCAAAACATGTATATCAGTGATCCCTAAGGATGCACAAAAACTCGGTAGTTTTTTTTTTTTCAACCTGAGACTGAAAATGTGTGCCCTTGTTTTCATTGACTTGGGTACTCACAAATTTAACTAAGGACTCAGGCCATTTTGTTCAAATTTTGTGGTCCCATTGAGACTCATTGAAGTTGGGATAACATCCAATCAACCGAGGGAAAACCCTGGGTTCACTAAAGTACTCCCTCTAAAGATTTATTTTTGGATGCGAGACTTAGAACTAAAGGCAAATTGTCAATGAAGATGTGATACTCTGACACCATAGCACAGGTCAGAATTTGTGGAACTTTTTTAAACAAAGCTTGTGGCAACCTTAAAAGAAGTGAAAAATTCTTGCTGGGAAGTAAAAATACATACTGTACAGGTATACCTGGAAATTTTTACCCTCATTTAAATTTTGCCATTTTAGCCCTTAGATAACAGGGCAAATTTAAAATGGAGAAAAAATTTAAAGCTTAATTAAGTAACTGAAGCATAGACTTATATGCCATCTACATGACTATAACAATTCAGAGTGAATTGGGCAAATACCGGTATGTTTTCTGTTGTAAAGGGCAAAAATAACCAGGGGCAAACATTTCCATGTACACAGTTTTGATATAAACAAATTTTTTATGCCTTTTTGGGGTATTACCATTTCTTTGAATTTTTAGTTGTAATTCATTGAACAGGAAAAATTGTATTATCAGTTGAATAAGGCTGTAGCTTGTAATAATCTGCTTATCTATGTAGCTGATACATATACAGCCACTTGCCAAAAGTTTACAAACTTTTGTTTTTTATTACATATTTCATATAAAACTACATTTATTTAAAAAAAAATTTGTTAAGCCATTTCTTATCACATTTCAATAAAATTTTTACTGTTAAACAGAGAATGTTTCCTAGTTTAATTGCTTATTTGGATGTAATTTTATCATTTGTAATTTCAAAGATTTGACAATTTCGAACAAAAAGTAAAAATTTTATATCACAATTTAATTTACCTAATATAGGGAGTTTTCATCAGAAAGTTAAACTTTCTGTTTGAATAAATAAATCTTTAAATTTCTAATTCAGAAAATTTAAAATCAAACTATATAATGAAACTGTATTTAACTGGTTTTATTTGAAATATATAGTAAAACACAATAGTTACCGAACACTTTTGGCACATCTCTGTATTTAGTTAGTTCCATGAGGAATATGATCTGATAGATAAACAACCAAGCAACAACATCAACAACAACAACAAAAGATATTTTACACAACTTTTCAGCAGCTCAGGGATGACAACGATCAGTGAAGGATTCAATGTCAGGAAGGACCAGTAAGTATTTATAGGTCTATAGTCAATTTCACGTAACACGGTGGGGCAGAGAAGCCTTTTGGTGATCATACCAATGATTCTACTCACTTTACGGTTATGACAAGTGGGAAAACGTATTATTTCTTACTGGATACTCATAGGGCTGGTAACAAATTGGGACGATTACTCTTGCCAGCATAATTTTAATGTGGTTATGCTTTATTACAGTACCTGAAATTTAAACTGGTCCAAGGCAAGAAAGGGTTCACCAGACTCCATCTTGCCAGATTATATGGATTTTACTGTTTCTAAATAAAGTGACACATCTGGGTTCTGCCAGAAATTTAAAAACTGAAAATGAAAAATGAAAAATGAGAAAAGTTATCAATTGTGACATCATATGTTAGTGTGAAAATGACATTGTTTTCTCACGTAAAGACATGACGTTACAATCGATACCTGCTGACATGGGAGATAACTCTGACTAATGAAAAGACAGAATATACAGCTTTCACTGTAATTAAAATTGATTTAAAGCAATTAGTTATGACCATTTCACCTCAAAAGAAGTAAATTGCTTGTAATTTGCAATTACGTAAACATGTAATTAACTACCATGCTTTTGCTCACAAAAAGTAGAACGACAAAATGTAATTTCGAAATATGAAGTGGTTTTTTTCTTTAATATTACAATACTTTTGACTGCCAAAGCGAAATTTTGAGATATCCGAAGTAAATATAGTATAAATATATATATTAAAACAATGGTGACCGACAGTCCAACTTCAACAATTTTCATAACCAGAATTTCGACTCATCCAATTTTGAAATAACGAGATTCCATTGTATTAAGGATATGGGGTATGTAACTGGTATTTTAGCATTTTTTTACCCATATTTACATCTAATATTGATCAATCTATTTCAGTTATAATGGAATAACAATATTTACACAAGAGCAGGACCCAAACATAGAGGTAGCTGATTTTGAGAGTAAATTAGCAGGTATTTAACTTTTATATATTATACAGGGATAATTCATTTATCCAATATTTAATGGGGCATAAGCTGTGTTTTTTTTTTTTTTTCAAAATTTGTTTTTCCTTTTCTTAAATGCCTATGTATTTTGTGAAAATTGCTTGAGAAACCCAAGTTTGACACTTTATCACTTTCAATTGATTAATCCAAACTTACTGCTTCTATATGCATACCATCATGAACCTGGCCTTATTTTCACAAAATGTATGAATCATTGAATCTTTTGAAAAAATGTTGATTTTTATGAAATATATCAAGAAAAATAACAAAGTAGTTTGTGAGTTGCACTCTGGACTCATGATTGTGAGGTCATGAGTTTGAGTCCAGCCGGCGACAGGTTGGTTTTCTGTTCTTCGGATAACACAGTTAAAGTCAAGGTCCTTCGAACCCTCACTGCTCATTGGCTGTAAGTATCGAGCATAGGCCAAAATTTGAAGCTCTTCACCGGCACCGGCAATTGCTGACGTCTTCATATGAGTGAAAGATTCTTGAGTGGGACGTTAAACAACAATACACACACACACCAGTTACCAAGTACATGTTGCAAAAAAAAAAACCAAAAAAAAAAATGAAATTATTATATGTACAGTTAAACCTGCTTTAGTGACCACCTGTGTATAAAGACCACCTTTTCATAAAGGCCGTTTTCTGCTGTCCCCAATAGTACCATTTGTGTTCAAATCAACTTCTATATAAAGACCACCTTCTTATAAAGAATGATTTTCTTGTGTCCCTAAGGCGGTCTATTATACAAGTTTCACTGTATATGATTTTGCCTCTCTTTGTTGTATAACTGTCATTTCCATCATTTTATCAGCTGCCATCAAACAATGGAAATCTCAGGGAATCAGAGGTCTGTGGGTGAAAGTGGATATACAAAATTCAGCTTTAGTTCCAGTTTGTGCCAAGGTATGTGTTAAGAATGACCGATATTGAGAGAGAGATTTGTACACTATAGATCACTTAATTTCATTTTGTTGATTTTTTTTATTGTTTTACATCCTGTCAAGAATTTTTTCACTTATATGGAGATGTCACCAGCATTTAAGTGAAGTTCCACAAATTTTGACCTGTGCTATAGACTGACGCCAATAATGTGAGGGTTCTTTACTTTCCATGCCTACCATGACAAGAGGCCCTAGATTTTAAGTCTCATTTGGAAGACCTGTGTCTTTCCCCTCATATGTTGACAGGTTGGCAAAAGAAGTCACTGCCATTTTTAAAGTCTTTGGTATGATCCAGTATCAGGGATCAAATCTTGGACCTTCTGCTTGCGACCTATATTTCATCATGTTGCGACGTTATTTTGTGTTGTCTCCCTTTTTAGCATATTCAGGAATACATGAATTTGTGATTTTAAATATTTCGAAGGCTGTAAAAATTCTTTTAGTTACTGCTACAACCGTTTTTCATTTGCCATAACAGCTGTCATGGGGAACACAGATTTTCTGTGCAGAGAGTTTATGATTTAAGTCATTAGGCAGTGCAAAGCAGAAAGGTACCACAATGGGCTCACTGAAAACATACCATACATACTGGTATATTGACATTTTGCGAGGTGACATACCATGGAAATTTTCAAGAATATGTAAGGCAAGGCCATTTAATACATTTTGCCATTTTGTTTCGTTTCTGTCGATAAAGGAGAGGGGAAAATGTACTGATTCAAAATGTCCAGGAGCTAAATTTTCAAAGATTAATGTAATTGAAACAAGGACATAATCCAGTGATCCCCTGAGACATATTATTGCCATGTCAACAATGTTTGTGCAAATTAAAGACAGGGTGAATATCTTTTCTGTCATAAATGGGCGAAAATAGTCTGTCCAGGGACAGGTGTTTTGTACCAAAAATGTACAGTATACAGTATTTGTAGTGTTTGTGACATAATCTAGTCTGTCCAGGTGTACAGTGTTTGTAACATAATCTAGTCTGTCCAGGTGTACAGTATTTGTAACATAATCTAGTCTGTCCAGGTGTACAGTATTTGTAACATAATCTAGTCTGTCCAGGTATACAGTGTTTGTAACATAATCTAGTCTGTCCAGGTGTACAGTATTTGTAACATAATCTAGTCTGTCCAGTACAGTAATTGGTAACAATGTTTGTAACATAATCTAGACTGTCCAGGTGTACAGTGTTTGTAACATAATCTAGTCTGTCCAGGTGTACAATGTTTGTAACATAATCTAGTCTGTCCAGGTGTACAGTGTTTGTAACATAATCTAGTCTGTCCAGTGTTTGTAACATAATCTAGTCTGTCCAGGAGTGTACAGTATTTGTGACATAATCAAGTCTAGTCTGTCGATACCATCTAGTCCAGTCCACTCTGTCCAGTGTGTACAGTCCATGTTTGTTTAACACATAATCTAGTCTGTCCAGGTGTACAGTATTTGTGACATAATCTAGTCTGTCCAGGTGTACTCTGTCCAGGTGTACAGTGTTTGTAACATAATCTAGTCTGTCCAGGTGTACAGTATTTGTGACATAATCTAGACTGTCCAGGTGTACAGTGTTTGTAACATAATCTAGACTGTCCAGGTGTACAGTGTTTGTAACATAATCTAGTCTGTCCAGGTGTACAATGTTTGTAACATAATCTAGTCTGTCCAGGTGTACAGTGTTTGTAACATAATCTAGTCTGTCCAGTGTTTGTAACATAATCTAGTCTGTCCAGGTGTACAGTATTTGTGACATAATCTAGTCTGTCCAGGTGTACTCTGTCCAGGTGTACAGTGTTTGTAACATAATCTAGTCTGTCCAGGTGTACAGTATTTGTGACATAATCTAAACTGTCCAGGTGTACAGTGTTTGTAACATAATCTAGACTGTCCAGGTGTACAGTGTTGTGAAACATAAAATATCACTAGATGTCCTAAAGACCATGGTGTACAGTATTTGTGACATAATCTAGTTTGTCCAGGTGTACAGTATTTGTGACATAATCTAGTCTGTCCAGGTGTACAGTATTTGTAACATAATCTAGTTTGTCCAGGTGTACAGTATTTGTAACATAATCTAGTTTGTCCAGGTGTACAGATTATTTGTGACATAATCTAGACTGTCCAGGTGAATGTGACAGTATTTGTGACATAATCTAGTTTGTCCAGCAGTGTACAGTATTTGTGACATAATCTAGACTGTCAGGTGTAAACAGGTATGTACAGTAAATTGTGTACCAATAATCTAGTTTTCCAGGAGTACCAGGTGTACAGTATTTGTGACATAATCTAGTCTGTCCAGGTGTACAGTATTTGTAACATAATCTAGTCTGTCCAGGTGTACAGTATTTGTAACATAATCTAGTTTGTCCAGGTGTACAGTATTTGTGACATAATCTAGACTGTCCAGGTGTACAGTATTTGTGACATAATCTAGTTTGTCCAGGTGTACAGTATTTGTGACATAATCTAGTCTGTCCAGGTGTACAGTATTTGTGACATAATCTAGTCTGTCCAGGTGTACTCTGTCCAGGTGTACAGTGTTTGTAACATAATCTAGTCTGTCCAGGTGTACAGTATTTGTGACATAATCTAGAACTGTCCAGGTGTACAGTGTTTGTAACATAATCTAGACTGTCCAGGTGTACAGTGTTTGTAACATAATCTAGACTGTCCAGGTGTACAGTATTTGTGACATAATCTAGTTTGTCCAGGTGTACAGTATTTGTGACATAATCTAGTCTGTTCAGGTGTACAGTATTTGTGATATAATCTAGTCTGTCTAGGTGTACAATGTTTGTAACATAATCTAGTCTGTCCAGGTGTACTCTGTCCAGGTGTATAGTGTTTGTAACATAATCTAGTCTGTCCAGGTGTAGTCTGTCAATGTTTGTAACATAATCTAGTCTGTCCAGGTGTACAGTGTTTGTGACATAATCTAGTCTGTCCAGGTGTACAGTACATCCATTGTCCTTCAGGTGAATATTTGTGACGTAATCTAATCTGTCCAGGTGTACAGTATTTTTGACATAATCTAGTCTGTCCAGGTGTACAGTGTTTGTAACATAATCTAGTCTGTCCAGGTGTACAGTATTTTTGACATAATCTAGTCTGTCCAGGTGTACAGTGTTTGTAACATAATCTAGTCTGTCCAGGTGTACTCTGTCCAGGTATACAGTATTTTGTAACATAGTCTAGTCTGTCCAGGTTTGTACTCTGTCCATGTGTACAGTATTTGAGACATAATCTAATCCAATTTTTTTGTTGTTATTTCAGTTAGGCTTTGACTTCAACCATGCTCAACCGGGTTATGTCATGATGACCCAGTGGTTGTCGGAAAACGAGGCCAACCAATTACCTCAGTATGCTAATCAATATCTAGGTAAGTTAGAATTGTTTCATGATTTCTTACTGAAACAAATCCAGGCCAAAGTAATAGTTATTTTTTTGCCCCTTTTCCCCCCTCCAAATTCATCAAATACTTATTTTACACTTCAGGTTCTTTTCAAGATTCTTTCTCTCCTATAACTCATATGTTTGGGGGTGAAATGTCACATATATTAACCTCTGCTATGGACTTACATCAAGTGTCAATCTGTAAATTTTTTTCCCCGTAAATTTGGCTTGCATTGATTCTTCTTTTTGCAAATGTTAAGTTCATTGAGTACACTTTTATGTCAGTATTGTGCCTTCAAGTAATATTCATATAAGCTGTAAAATTTGTTCATTGATTGTTTGTAAAATAATTCTCCCCTCGACCAATAAACCATCATCATAATACCACAGTTTGGAATCGCTATGCTCTTTCCTACCCACGGTTTTCATGAGCCTGAAAGCGTTTGTATCTAATGAATATTTATAAAGAGTAGGTGTGTCCAATTCATCCAATCACAGTAGTTGTGATCTGCAACAGAAATTGTCACTCTGATTTCATGGTGATAGAATTAAAACGTTTTTTAAAGAATGGAATTTCTGAGTTTGCAAACTGTCCTACAAACTTTGATTCTCAATCATGTTGTCTGCATAGTCTGCCTTTACTTTCAAAGTTTAAGGAGATAACGAGATATTTCTCTCCATGTGTCAATACATTCAGTGCAATCATATTGCTGTGACATGTGATGTTTTGTAATCTAAAATTGTTTTAGGTAATAAAAATGAATAACTCAAAATTTTTTAATAAAAAATTGTATTTTTGTTGTTGTATTATTTCAATGTTTCAAGATCTAGAATATCCAGATGTTAAATTTTCAAAATAAAATAAATTAACATGTTGCAACAATGTGCTTCCATACTTATATAAATAGAATTTAAGTTTTTTTATTGACATAATATATTTTGTGTAGCACTGTCATCGTAATTGAAATTAGCATCAAAATACCAGTGAAATTTGCCAATATAGTTGAGATTACATCTCATTATTGTACAGAATTATGTTATTATATTACATACATGTGTGCTAATTAAGCAGGAGACAGCCTGGTTCTGTCGGTAGCGCGTTCGACTCTGGATCGTGAGGTCGTGAGTTCGAGTTCGATGGCCCTAAGTGCCGAGCATAGGCCAAAATTTGAAGCCCTTCACCGGTATTTGGTGACGTCTCCATATGAGTGAAATATTCGTGAGTGGGACGTTAAACAAAAATAAACAAACATAAACAAAAATAAACAAACATACAAACAACCAATTAAGCAGTGTTTGTTTGTTGTCTCTTACATGCATAATATAATGTCCCCTTTAAGAAGACAGACACATAATAAATGCAAATAATAAAGTTTATTTTTGAGGAGTTTCACAACAGTGTACAATGTATGTGATTAGTGTATAATTAAGTAGGTCAAGTACATAAAGACATTTTCGTCTGTGTTGTGGTTGGTGGCAATATTGCGATGAATAAATATTTTCACGATATCGTTGCCGGGGTTTCAGTATCGTTATTTATCGTGATGACGATGTTTGTTAACAGCTCTAATTTTATATGTTGATTTTTTCAGGTGTTGCAGGGTTTGTTGTAAACAATAAGAACCAAGTTCTTGTGATACAGGAGAAATACAATATCAGTAAAAAACACTGGAAATTACCTGGGGGATTGGCGGACAAAGGTGTGTCAACGTTTTATTTTATAAATTTTTTATTGTTTAACCCTATCAACTCTAAAGACAACAATAGATTGGTCTTAAACAATAGATAAGAGCATACCACTAATATTTAGGGGTGAAAGGGTATTTTATTTTTAAGTATGTAGTGGCAGCCAGTTTTTAATGGTTACAATAAGTAGCAGGGAAAATACCACCAGCCTTCCACAAGTAAAACTGACAAAATGTTTTTAAAAGAAATAACTTAGGTCCAGGGGGATTCAAACATTGTGCTGACTTCTGGTGAGAGAATCCTGTTTTTTTTGTGCTGTGCTCTAACCACTCGGCCATGGAGGTCCCAGTTTTTTTTTTAAAGATTTTTATTTATATCTATTAACCTTGCTTTAATTCTGTGTCATTTTCGATGCCCTGGTAGACTGAATACCAGGAAATTTTTGCTCATGTTTAACTTTTGCCATTTTTGCCCTCAGTTGAATATCTCTTCTGACATAAAAGGGCGAAATTAACTAGGGCAAAAATTTCATGGTATTCAGTTCTGGAAAGATACAGAAATATATAATTCACAACATATCTATGCCCCAGAGATTGACGTATTGGGCGACAAAACTGTTTGGGTTCATGTTTTTCTCTAACTTGAGTCTCTTTTCTCAGATTTTAACCAAACTTGGTATGACGCTTTATGTGAATGAAATGTAAGATGAGTTTTGATTATGGCCATCATTATATTTTTATTTTTCTTCCGCAGTTTTATTACGCCAGAGGTGGTCACATACTCTACCAATTAAAGTGAAACTGAACCGTAAACTGGATAATTTATCATATTGCACTGCTTTGATCTATTTTTATTGGAAAAGAAATTCTCTGACACCTGGAATTTTTTAAGCCAATCGCAAAATAGTATTTATTTAGTGCCGACTTATGCGACTGTATACAACATGTCACCGAAATACCGGGAAAAATGCACAATGTGCACAATGCTACCGCTTTTGGAGGTGTGAATCTACCTCTTTTTGCTCACCAGAGGTTAACATGTCTGAATGTAACAAAACAATTATTGCACTATTTTTGATTGGAAATGAGAATTTATGAAGTACAAAAAAAGCAATATCAATCTCAACCTTCGAGCTCAGTCAATATTATATTTGTGTTCCATAAAATCTCATATCAAGCCAAAAAATAGTTGCTAATAATATTGTATAATATTCGACAAATTTTGCAAGAGTTATGGGACTTGAAAAACTTCATTGATGACTCAGCTGTCAGGGGCATGTCATTTCTCATATACAACTTGTTTCGACCTCTCCTCTTTCTGTTATCTCCCTTTTTATGTTCTGTTATCTCCCTTTTCATATTGCAGGAGAAGACTTGGCAACAACAGCCAAAAGAGAAGTTTTTGAGGAAACTGGTATAGATTCCGAAGTTATGATCGGTAATCGCCTTTTTCGTCATCAGCATGAATTCAGATTCGTGTTGCTCTGAATGGTATTTTATATGCTTAATGAGGCCACTTACAGAAGAAATAAATTTTTGTCCCTCCAAGAGATTGGTGCCTGTAAATATGGATGGATGTAAGTAACGACTTATTGCAGGGTCATGTGTTATAACTTTAGAATCAATAGATGCAGAAGTTTTAATGAATTCAGTGAATGTGTAGTGAATTAGATGATGATGAAGAGAATATTCATTAACCCAATTTATTCACTTTGTTGGTTACCAATACACAATTCACACACACACACACACACACACGCACACACACACACAGACAGACAGACAGACAGACAAACAGCCCTGGCAATAGAATATCAGAAAGCATTGATTTTGGTCTGTACATTTGTATGTTTGTGGTAATTGTTTCGTCAAACAATATTTTTTTAATATTACTTTCAAATCACTTTTCGTCAATACAATACAATACAGAACAGAACAGAAGCGTGACATGGCATTCAGAAAACATAACACACACACACACACACACACACACAGACACAGACACACACAGACACACACACAGACAGACACAGACACACACAGACATGCACACGCAGACACAGACACACACACACACACACACACACACACACACACACAAACACAGACACACACACACACACACACACAATTAATGGTATAAAAGCAAAATATTTATGGGATAACTGATAATATTGATATACTTATCCTGATACTCTTAACAACGTCAAATAAATTTTTCCAAATTTGATATAAAGGTTTGAATTGAGATGTAGGATGAGGTCAATTATGGACAAGATTTGGCAATATTTTCAAGAGTTATGGGACTTGATAGAATCTTCACAAATGGCTTATTCCTCAGGATCATGGCATTCTTTGTTTTTTTCTTCTCTTGACAGATTGATGAGTACTATAGAGACCCCAGTCTGACAGATGCGAATAGATTTTTTGTCGAATGTTATAAAGAAAACCAGATTCGGTCTGATGCAGCAATTGTACCTACCTCTGTTTTATCATATAACAAAAAGAATCATCACTTCATCTATGGCATTAAACATGTACCAAAAGTAAGTTTTTTTTGGTAAAGGGACATTAGCTGTGGTATTTTATGTCACCTGAGCCAAAGGCTCAAGGTGACCTATAGCGATCGTCTTTTCTATGCCGTCATCCGTCGTGTGTTGTTAACTTTTAAACATTTTCGACTTCTTCTCAAGAACCAATGGGCCATTTTCATTCAAACTTGGAAGGAAGTATCCCCATGTAAAGCCGCATTAAGTTTGCGAAGGAAAAGGGGCTAGGGCCCATAGGGGCCTCAAAAGGCGCCAAAAAGTACCAAAACTTGGTACAACTTCAAAAATCTTCTCCTTATGAACCAATGATCAGATGACTTTCAAATTTTGTGTGCATATTTGTTAAGTCATTGTCTACAAAGTTTGCAAATTAAAATGAAATCCGTCATTAAACATGCCACTAGGGGGCACTTTAGTAAATGGGGGGTATTTTGGCTTTATTGGAGTTATGCTCAGGTGACTGTCAAGGCCCATTCGGCCTTTTCCTTTTTTTAATATTTAGATTGATATACAATAATAAAAAGGAGAGATAAACACAGGCATAAAAATTCTTAAATTCCTATATATTTTGTGAAAATTGCTTGAGAAACCCAGGTTTGCCACTTTCTTAATTATAATTGATTAACTCAACCTCACCATTTGTATATGCATACCACACAGGACCTGACCTTATTTTCACAAAACATATAGGAATATAAGATTTTTTATGCCTGTGTAAAGCATTGTATAACTCTTAAATGTTATTGTACATCAAGTACAAGTAGTAAAAGTAGAAAAAATCAAAAATTTTTGTTTGCCTTTAGCATATCATAGTTTTTATATTGACCATTTGGCAAAGGAAAGGTCACTACTTTGCATAAAATCTTAGGTTAAACTGGTACAAGAAATCAAACCCCAGACCTTCCATTTGTGAGTTCTGTTAAAAAGTTCCCTTTAAAAGAGCACATATTGACCAAAATTAAATATCTATCAAAATTTTGTTTTTTAACATTTCTTAAGGGGAGGGGGTATATCAGTGTCTGAGTAAGTAATGTCTTGTTATCCATCAACAAACATCATTCCGATAATCAGGAAATAATTATTTGTGATTATTTTTCATTTATCAGTATAAGATATATGGCACTTCCCAAAGAAAGAGTATTTATTGAAACTTAATTGAACAGTATGTAAATAATTATAGTTTAAAAAATTGCATATGTTTTGTATATATCATCAAAATTTCAGTCCTTTTCATAGAGTCAATTAAAAGACCTTCAAGAAATTCCCTAAAAATTATTGTTTTCTTAAATTTGTCTTCTTAATGTATTTGTATATGTTAATTAAAAGTAGCCATTAATAGAGTGGTAAAACCTTTAAGGGCAAAAATAACCAGTGCTAGGGCAGAAAAATTCCCCTTAATAAACATGACAATTACTGTTACAATATATCTTTTTTCGTTTCAGATAACTAGTGTGGATGAATTTATAGAAGAGGAAGAAATGTAGTACTAATTGTCACTAATGGCTACTGAGACAGTAACGCATCTAACATAAACATTGTCATTACTGTCACAATACAGAGATACTACTTAGAGTGTCCTTACCTAAACATTGTCATTACTGTTACAATACAGAGATACTACTTAGAGTGTCCTTACCTAAACATTGTCATTACTGCCACAATACAGAGATACTACTTAAAGTGTCCCTTACTTAAACAGTGTCATTACTGCCACAATACAGAGATACTACTTAGAGTGTCCTTACCTAAACATTGTCATTACTGCCACAATACAGAGATACTACTTAAAGTGTCCCTTACTTAAACAGTGTCATTACTGCCACAATACAGAGATACTACTTAAAGTGTCCTTACCTAAACATTGTCATTACTGTCACAATACAGAGATACAGAGATACTACTTAAAGTGTCCCTTACTTAAACATTGTCATTACTGTCACAATACAGAGATACTACTAAGAGTGCCCTTACTTAGACATTGTCATTATTGCCACAATACAGAGATACTACTTAGAGTGTCCTTACTTAGACATTGTCATTACTGTCACAATACAGAGATACTACTTAGAGTGTCCTTACCTAAACATTGTCATTACTGTCACAATACAGAGATACTGTTTAGAGTGTCCCTTACCTAAACATTGTCATTACTGTCACAATACAGAGATACTACTTAGAGTGTCCTTACCTAAACATTGTCATTACTGTCACAATACAGAGATACTATTTATAGTGTCCCTTACTTAAGCATTGTCATTACTGTCACAATACAGAGATACTACTTAGAGTGTCCTTACTTAGACATTGTCATTACTGTCACAATACAGAGATACTACTTAGAGTGTCCTTACCTAAACATTGTCATTACTGTCACAATACAGATATACAGAGATACTACTTAAAGTGTCCCTTACTTAAACATTGTCATTACTGTCACAATACAGAGATACTACTAAGAGTGCCCTTACTTAGACATTGTCATTATTGTCACAATACAGAGATACTACTTAGAGTGTCCTTACTTAGATATTGTCATTACTGTCAAAATACAGAGATACTACTTAGAGTGTCCTTATCTAAACATTGTCATTACTGTCACAATACAGAGATACTACTTAGAGTGTCCTTACCTAAACATTGTCATTACTGTCACAATACAGAGATACTGTTTAGGAGTGTTCAAAAAAACCTTACAATTAAACATTTGTCATTACTGTCACAATACAGAGATACTACTTACAGTGTCCTTACCTAAACATTGTCATTACTTTCACAATACAGAGATACTATTTAGAGTGTCCCTTACTTAAGCATTGTCATTACTGTCACAGTACAGAGATACTACTTAGAGTGTCCTTACTTAGACATTGTCATTACTGTCACAATACAGAGATACTACTTAGAGTGTCCTTACCTAAATATTGTCATTACTGTCACAATACAGAGATACTACTGAAAGTGTCCTTACCTAAACATTGTCATTACTGTCACAATACAGAGATACTACTAAGAGTGCCCTTACCTAAACATTGTCATTACTGTCACAATACAGAGATACTGTTTAGAGTGTCCCTTACCTAAACATTGTCATTACTGTCACAATACAGAAGATACTACTTAGAGTGTCCTTACCTAAACATTGTCATTACTGTCACAATACAGAGATACTACTTACAGTTTCCCTTACGTAAGCATTGTCATTACTGTCACAGTACAGAGATACTACTTAGAGTGTCCTTACTTAGACATTGTCATTACTGTCACAATACAGAGATACTATTTAGAGTGTCCTTACCTAAATATTGTCATTACTGTCACAATACAGAGATACTACTGAAAGTGTCCTTACCTAAACATTGTCATTACTGTCACAATACAGAGATACTACTTAGAGTGTCCTTATCTAAACATTGTCATTACTGTCACAATACAGAGATACTACTTAGAGTGTCCTTACCTAGACATTGTCATTACTGTCACAATACAGAGATACTACTTAGAGTTTCCCTTATGTAAAACATTGTTACATCTAAAAAAAAAAAACATCATTATTAAAATGATAAACAATTAAATAACAAAATCAATTTTTTTGATTGTTTTTTTTAGAAAAATTGTTGTGATCGAATATTTATGTTAAAATTATTTTATAAAAGAGTAATTTTACTAGATGTATTTTTACATTTGTTATGAGATTTGTAAGTTTTTTATTTCATGTCCTGCCCAAGTATTCAAGACAATCAGAGCTTCAAATGATATCAAAAATAGCAATTACACAAGAACTATACATGCCTTTGTTTATATATATATATATTATGCATATCTCTTGTTGTTGTTTTGTATGTACTCTGTAGTACAAGGACAAAGTGTGTATTTTTACTATAGGGTCAAAGGTCAAGAATCAGGGTAAAATATCTCTTAAAAGAATCTATTTTAATTTTGTTCTGTTCTCTAGGGACGACCCACTTAATGGTACATCATTTCCATTCGATAACATTTAAAAAAAAACCTGTATAATGGCCCTCTCTTTACTCCACAATTTTTGAAAGTCCACTTTTAACCCAAAGTTTCTACATATGAAAGTCAGATTCTGGGGAAGTTATTGTCAAATTTGACATTTCTACACAAATCAATTCCTGTTGATCATTATTTGGCCCATGACGTTGTTTATTTGATTGAATATAAGTCTTGCGGTTATGTTTATTTTTCTTTGTATTCTCTTCTCTTTTTTTCTCTCTTCTTCTTTTCTTTCTTCTTTCTTTTTCTTCTTTCTTCTATCTCTTTCCTTCTTTCTTGTATCTTTCCTCTTTTCAGCTTTGTTTCGTTCTCTTGTTTATCTTTTCTTTGATATTCCTGCTCTCCAAGTCCGCATTGTAGTCTTGCGACCGGGGGAGATACTCTGCTGTATTTAATTATGATCCGTTTCCCCATGCAGTATCCTAGTATATCTCTTTCTATCCGATTCCACAGCTGATGGACCGTCCGAGTCCCCGAAGGTATACATAAACCCACTGCAGTATCTGGTATTTCACTCATATACCTTTATTTCCATTCTAAACTTCTCAAAATTTAAGATATTCATTTTACAGTGGGTACTCTTTGATGGATTAAGGTAACACATTCAGATTTATTATTTGGACTTGCATGACATTACACCACTTTTTCTTCCGGAAATTCAAATTCAGGTGATGAAGTCTTATTGACATAAACGATCGTCTTGAGCATTTGTTTTGGCCTCTTTTGTAAAACTATAACTTTGGTATTGTAAATGATATTTAGGATGTGGGACTGTGTCCCCCCATTTAGTTTAAGTAGGTCACAGCTGTGATATTGTCCATCTTCAAATGTATGTGTATGTGTTTGTTTTTCCTTCTGGCTGATCTGATTGCAATTTCTGCTGCCTTCAGTTCTAGTGCAGTTATGTGCATATCTTGTACCTGTTTCGTCCTTAAACCAGACTTCAGTTTGTGAAATAGTATTAAGTTATTAATCAGGATAGAAGTTAAAAATTATGATGAAAGTATATGCAAATAAACATTAATTGCATACAGAAAAGTATTTTTATGATCATTACATCCCCTCCCCGGAATTTGACTTTCAAAGGGGCATTAGCTGTGGTTGTTTTTTTTTTTCAAATCCCCTTTTTTACTACTTAGATTGATATACAATACTACGTACTAACTTCCTGTCAGTCTTTGAACGGATGCTGTGGTTAGAGTTTAAAGTTTAAAATCTATTTCCTTTACAACGATTAAACAAACAAGTTATGTCAACTTATATTACTGCCTGTCGTTGGCCCTGATGTGGGCGTGAGGGGGTGGGGCTTGACTCTGGGTAAGAGTTGTACATGCACTTATTTTATAATTTTCGTCAAGCCCATTTGATACCTGCAATATATATCTGTAAGGTTGTAATTTCATACACGTAATTATCACCTGAAACATAGGCCAAATAACTGTGCGGAGGTTTTGTGTTTCTCACGCTTGTTGAATCCTTTTTTTGTTGTCTGCACACTTTCCCAAATTTCTTTCCCATGTTATTTCTGAGTTTTTCTTATATGAATATTTAGATATAACTCAAGTTCTCTGAAAATATAAAGTTATTTCCCAAAATTTTACTTTTCAAGTCGAGCACTTAGATTTACAAATATATATTCCACGGATTAATGGAAATTTTTAAAATGAGAAATCCTTTTATGAATAAGTAAGTATTCCACCGAATTCTAAGCTAAAATCACACACGGATACAATGGCAGCCATTGTTTTTACCACCATTGTAATTGCAATTGCCGTACCTTTGCCTCCTGGGTTGTGATTGACAGTTGTATACATGTACTTGCTATTCTCAACCCTGGAAGCATAGGTACGACCAGTCTAGTTATCTGCAGATTTTTGAAACTCGGTTATATGTACATTACAGATCTATAAGATATTCCCAATGATTTTTGTACGAAGCTGATCTTTTGCATTGAAGTTTTAAGAACATGATAGAAGAGAGTTATACATGTCTATGATGTATCATATTTATAACAGAGTCTGTGTTGATTTCTATTGTATCTTTTTTTTATGTTTCATTCGAATTTGAATGTGGACTCGAGGCAGGTGTAACCGGTCAACAGGGTATGCTTACTCCTCCATGGCACCTGGTCCCATCTCTGATTGTCCAGAGGACTGTTTTTGTCCAATGTTCACCAGATTTGTATATTGTATCCTGGACGTCCCGTAGATTTATACCTTGGTATCTGTGATTTTATCTATTGATTATAATGAAGATTAAAATATTATCAGTCATGACTTTTTCTCTTTATTCTTATTTCACTGCTAAATCCTATGTAAATGGATTATTTTAATCAAGTGAGACTCTTTGTCAAAATTCTTCCAGTGCTTGTCGAAGGATTAATTAACTTAAGGACCTGTTGGTGTCTTCAAATATCTAGTGAACATTTGTTTAAGAGTTTGTCTTAACAAACTTTTGTCCAAGATTAAAGCAACACAAATGTTGTCGAAGTATCTCTACAAAGTAGTTTAGTATACATAGCAATGAAAACTGCCAAATCAACATATTTCCGAACAGCACGTTTTCGGCTTCGTAGTTAGTTTGTTATTATTCTAGATTTTTTGTGTTCCTATCACGTGACTATCGATTTACTTTAGGCATCGATACTTCCAGTTTGGTAAATTACATATACAAGCTACCAGAGCAGATGTTTGATTTTATTAATGAATTAAAATGTCACAATATTTCACGTTTCCTAAATTGCTCAGACATTTACGCCATTTTTTATTGATAAAGCATGACTTATAGGCTAAAAATCACCTGACTTTTTGTCAAACATGACTTTTTGTTTTGCGTATGTAACGGAGTTTTAATAAATCCCGGTGAACACGGGTTACTTAGATCATTGAATTTCTTGATTTAAAATAATAAGACTTTCGTAAAGTTAATGATTTATTGGTAAATCACTAAAAATGTTTAATAAATGGTGTAAAAAACAAACATGAAAATGTTTGTTTAAAATAAACAATTCGTCGGGAAAACGTAATGGTTATATACTAATAATAAACAAGAACTAACCAAAAGAGGTCAGTCTAAAAGTGATTACAATAAATGCAATATATCTCCTAGTGGTTGATTTATCTCCCACTTTACTCTCTCTGGTCTCAACTGCTAGAAATTTACATTGCATACGTCATACCCCCAGCCAGGGTAGAGTACGTCATCACGAAAACCCCGGCGGGGCCAGATATGCCCGACGTTCACAATGTATACCAAAGCCAAAAATAGATGAGTAATTCCCCTATAATGAAAAACAAGATACGGGTACCGATTTACTGTACTGAACAACTATAAGTAATAAAATACTTACAATAACTAAATAATAACAGTAAAACCATTACACGTAATACATTTCATGTCATCATAAGTCAATCAATGACATCTAAATTAAACTCTGTTACCAATTAACACATGCTTGCTATTAGGTCGGCAAGGTTTACATTTTCTTAAAGAAAAGACACCAAAATCTGACACTTTCCACACTCGGAAATGTTGTCTACCTACATTTTATTTCTTCATCAACCCGGAGTTACAGAAACCGTAAATCGCTAGGCCTACACAGAATGTAGTATCCTTTGAAATTAGCACAAACTGCAAATATTATAAGAGGGGGGGGGGGGGGGGGGGGGGGGGGGGGGGGGGGGGGGGGGGGGGGAGGGGGGGGGGGGGGGGGGGGGAGGGGGGGGGGGGGGGTGGGGGGGGGGGGGGGGGGGTTGTATCTCATTTCGGGACTCTTTCTCATGGTGTTCTACGGGTCAAGGGGATTAGGACTATATCTTGATTTTACGTTTATATACTCGGCTAACCTAAAATTAGCTTAAATCTCAAATATAAATGGAAGTGTACCTCGGGACTATTTATCGTAGTGTTCTACGGATCTAGGGGATTTGGATAAATTGTAAATATCATAAGAGGGGAGGGGGGCATCTCATTTCCGGACTCTTTCTCATGGTGTTCTACGGCTCTAGGCGATTGGGACTATATCTTGATTTTACGTTTATATACTCGGCTAACCTGAAATTAGCATACATTTCAAATATCATAAAGGGGTGTACCTCATTTCGGGACTCTTTCTCGTAGTGTTCTAAAGGGTCTAGGGGATTTTTACGTAATTTTACGTTTATAATATATACTGGGCTAACCTTTCATAGTTAACCCATAGTGTGAAATATTCTGGTACAGCCTGGGCGGACCTTTGAAATTGGCACAAATCGTAAATATCACACAGGGGGTTTCAAAGTTTGCAAAGTGATGAAGTTTGTAACGTTTTCTTGTTTCAAAGTTTGCAACTGTCAAAACTGTCAAGTTTGCAACGTTCTAAGTTTCAAAGATGTAAAGTTTGGAACTTTCTAACTTTCAAAAATGTTTAGTCTCAGTACTTCTGTAAATGTTAAAAACTGAAACACTCAGAGTTTTTTTCTGACGACGTTGACTCCTCCAACTTCGGATTCCATATGAGGTGACCGAGGCCTAACTGAACCTATTATCTAGTCTAGTTTTATTTTTACTATTTTTAGAATTTGCCAAACAGTTTGGAATCCTTTTTTTATAAATCTACTAAAACCTGAAGAAGTTTGATTTTCTTTTTTGTCATTCAAGTAAACACAAGTGAATGTTAACATAGAAAAATGACATACTATATTTTAGACTCGCCGCTACGTTATAACACAAACGCACACAAAATGCTGCATACTTTCAGTTAAAGGGACATTACCTGTGTTTATAAAAAAATATTTCAATTTTTGCTACTTTTACTACTTGTATTAGATGAACAATAAGAAATAAGAGCTATACACAGGCATAAAAATATGGTAAATAAAAATTTTGAAGAAAAAAAAACAGCTAATGCCCCATGCGTCGTTAAGACCGATATTCCACCAATGAAATCACACAGTAATACGCGTCCGTTAGATTTCAGTCCTAGAGAGAAAACAAACATGGGGTATGCTGCGGAGAGAGAAAACATTACGTCGTTTCCGAGATCCGGAACGGTTCAGAAATTACAACGCACTGATCATGTGACTTTGAGAAAATTTAGGACACTTTGGTCGCGGTGAATACGAATTAAACATGGAGGGTTGAGGAAATCGGTATAAATAAAAAGCAAGTGATGATATGTAGTGCTATGATGTTAATTTGATTCCAGGGAGAAAATTATACCAGATAAATATCCCAATAAAAATATGAACCAACAACTGAAACGTATTTAGGTTTATGCCAGACTATGGTACACCGTCACTGACACTGATATAAACTTTGAGTCAAATCAGGTGTACACACCTAGCCACCAACTATAAGATATATGAGAATGTTTATAAGTTAAAATATTTATTGTAGGACCTTTTGAATCCATCTGAACTTTATTATTTATCAGCCGATACGAAGACTACTGTAGGTACCCGCCTTTTGTCTAAAACATGCCTTAAATTTTGTTACGTGACAAAGACTGGTCTGTCGGAAACGACGTATCAGCTATGGTATATGGTACCAGACAGATTATTCGTGACACAAGAGAAGATATAGATGTTTCAACGGTTTTTTGAAGCATAGCTTCTATGGTTACTTAGTAACGGCGAAAGAAGTAATATGGAACAGTTGCGAAAGTCACTGTACCGCACTGAATAACCGATAGTTTCCAAAGGGCTGGTGGCAGTGGTGTATAAGGTCAAGGACCGTTATCCGCTGTGTGGAGTGTGAGCTTAAAGAACACGTGATGCCTTCTACCTATTGACCACTAGTGCTTCCCATTTCCAGAATTTAACGTGTATCCGGTATCTTGGTCACGTGATGATTTTCAGTCCTGTTTTGCGCTGAAAAGCTGGTCACGTGGATTGTATTACAGCCTAAAGATCACGTTATGCCTTCTACCTACTACCCACTAGTGCTTCCCATTTCCAGAATTTAACGTGTATCCGGTATCTTGGTCACGTGATGATTTTCAGTCCTGTTTTGCGCTGAAAAGCTGGTCACGTGGATTGTATTACAGCCTAAAGATCACGTTATGCCTTCTACCTACTACCCACTAGTGCATCCCATTTCCAGAATTTAACGTGTATCCGGTATCTTGGTCACGTGATGATTTTCAGTCCTGTTTGCGCTGAAAAGCTGGTCTCGTGGATTGTATTACACCTGTCCCTATCTAAATAATGTTTTAGCCAGCCTGACCCAGTCCGTAGCGCGCACTCGACTCTTGATCGTGAGTTCGAGTCCAGCCGGCAGGAAGTTGGTTTACTTTGGATCAGACAGTTAGAAAACGAGGTCCCGTGTCACAGTAGGTTTCGGAATGTTAAAGAGCACCCTGAGTGAAAAATAAAAATTGTTGTATTTATAGAACTCATAACTCTAAGAACAATATCGAAAACCCGATCAAAATGGGTAGGCGTGTTCTCGAAATATTGACCGCAAAAGTCAGCGATTTTACCTGCTTTGGAAAAACTAAGAATTCATTCTACTTCCGGCAAACTTGTGAGTTACACTGTGACGTCACAGAATGACCTTATAATGACTACTGTTATGGTGGAAATTAAAAGTGGACAGAAAGCGAGTCATGTTCATCGCTGATAAAATCACAAAATTTACCGAATAAATCATTATTTTGACACTTTATTTTAAAACATATGAAGTCATTTTATTTAAATGCAGTCACGTCACGTTTTTTTTATTTTTAAAAACAATTTACGCCTACTACTACGATATCAGTTTATAAAAAATGGAGATAGTAATAATTTTTTTTATACTTTTTTTAAAATTCTGCAAAGCAAATTATTTGCTCACCATGGATGACGAATATGCTATTTTACGCAGACTAGAGGTAAGCATAGATTCATAAATAATGGAAAAAGCTGGCCTTTCCTTATGTAGAATATCGCTGCCTAACAAAGAAAATGTTACAACTTAATCTCGTTTTATTGATCAGATAAAAATTCACCCCAAAAAATCACGACTGCGACAGTTAAAAATTGTACACAAATATATTTTCACTCAGCATTACATTCTCCTTAACTACGTTTATACGATAATTTTTAAAGAAAGAAAAAAACACACAATATATGGTGTTCTGCTCGCCTGGAATTAGCAAAGACCAATTTTATTTTCTTTGTGACATATATATGAAATATATTTGTATAATGAATATAGCGAAAAATGTACGTACATTTCATATTTGATATATGTACATTGTATATATAATTATAAAATTATTGTCCAAATAATCCTTATACATTGTTGTGATAAAGCCTATTTATCTAAAAAAAAAAATGTAAATAAACATATAATAAACATGCAAATTGTCCAGGTGAGCAGGCTAGAGTGACCGCTAACGCCAAATTCGTAGTATTTATATACTCGTGTCACGTGACTGAAAACTATAAAGGAAGTATTCGAACATCTCAAAAACTATCAAAACATTTCAAAATAAAAAAAAAACAAATTTCATTTTAAAGTGTATTAATTGCCAAATGCAGTAGGTTAGGATGAATGTGTGGCCAGACCGGGAATAGAACCCAGGACCTTGCTAACAATAGCAGGACGCCCTTACCAACTGAGCAATCATCTGCACCGCTACGGTCCTCCCCCTGTCTGGTAATTGAGCTGTTCGTAAAGGTGAGTTTTGCAGTTTCTCGCTAATATCTCGAAAACGCGTGCACCAATTTTGATCGGGTTATAATGTTGTTCTTAGAACGATGAGTTCTACAAATACAAAAATTTTGGTTTTTCAATCAGGTTGCTGAATAGGTGCCGATCATAGGCTAAAATTTTAAGCCCTTCACCGGCATTTGGTGACGTCGGCATTTCATTACAAATGTGATGAACAAGGACGGGTTGTATCAACTCGAAAAAGGTCCATTATGACATCGATGCATGTGACAGAATGGTATTACAATTATTAGCATTTCATTACATTCTTTGTACCAGCGAGCTTTATATATCGCTGTTTGTACTTGGATTTTTTTTTAAAACCGGGAAAATCATATCCAGATTCTAATCGCTAGTCAATGTATGTGGGGTCACTGGCACATGACTTAGTAAGATTTCGTTCATTTTTTCTAATAAAATCAGTAAGTATGATAAACTATCCCACCCTCACCCCACACACAATATGCTTTAATAGTAGTGGCGTATTCAAACCCAATGCGTTATAAAATGACAACTGCGCAGAATTCATATGTATTTTTATCCTTTAATTTCTTAAATTTTTAGAAAATTTTTAAAAGCTGAGAGTTTTTTTGGGGGTGGGGGTGGCGGGCTGGTGATATGAAATTATACTTATTGTAATGTAATATATACATCATCAAAAGCCAACTGAGGATTTAAAGTTTCAGCGGTCGAATATATATATATATATATTCCGAGGGAGCGAGGCGCGAACATTTTGGGAAATTTGTTTTTAATTTTCCGACCTTTTATAGAAAAATTATTAACTTTTTTTTTAAGTTTAGCGGCTCGCTCTCCCTGGTCACTACACATAATTTTTAGTCTTCGATTACTTGTTAGGCAATATTTCATTGGGGGGTAATGTTTTATGCATCTAATAAAAACAATAATTTTTCAAATCTGGAAACCTGCAAAAGCATTTTTCTGTGTCCAGACGCGAAACTACGCCTAGTAATGCACATTGATTACCCTTCTCAAAAGAAGTTTGGATCAGCAAAATGTTTATTTAAATCGGGGAAAGACTTTCTGCAAAACAAGCTCCTGGGGCTCGTTTTACAAAAAAGTATTAAGTCCTAAATCCTAAGTCTTATCCTAATTGTCAAGGGACTGACTAGTCAGCGATGCGTTGTCATGGTAGTTAGGACTAAAATTCAGGATTTAGGACTTAATTCCTTTCGAAAAACGCCCCCCGTGAATTTCGAGTTGGAGGAAAAATAAAATTTATTAATGTTTTCGCCGAGCGTAGCGTGACGCAAAAATTTCGCTAGGCACAATTTAAGATTTATTTTGTAACCTTATGTTTTAAAATCTTTTGGAGAAAGGGGGTGGGCTCTAAATCCACCATTGGGCGAGGTAAAATTAAATGCTTTGCTTTAATTTGACAATAATATTCATTAGTCCTAATAAGTGCCTAACCACTTTTTCATATTTTTGTAGCACCCTGTGCGTTTATTTGGTTGAATACGGTATGTAATTTCTATATCAGATACTGAATTTTAGTTCCTTCCGTATGCTTAAGCCTAGTCTGTCTCGCATTACAAAAGAAGCTTCTGTACATAAATCTAATAGGATTAATAGGTGTGTCTGATTTTTTTCTATTTATTTAATTTTAAGCTAATGTGAAGTAATCCACAAAGCCAACATCCGGAAATCTGTTCATCTGCGAACTCCCTTTTCCCTGTTGCTTTCTGTTTTAAAGGCTGCCTTGTTCTCCTTTACGGCCTCTTTTTTCTCTTTTGTTTCTCTTTTTCTGGCTTCTTTTTTCTCTTTTCTTTCTCTTTTTTCCGCTTCTTTTTTCTCTTTTCTCGGCATTCTTCTCAATTTTTTCTTTCTTCTCTGCCCCTTTCCTTTGTATCTGCTCATTTTTCTCTGCTTCATTTTTCTTTCTGTTTTCTTTATTCTCGGCCTCTTTTTGCTCTTCTGGCTTCTTTTTTCTCTCTTGTTTCTCTTTTGTCCGCTGACTTTTTCTCCTTTTTTTCTTCATTCACTGCCGCTATCATTTGAATTTCTTCTTTCTTCTGGACTTCTTTTTTCATCTTTATTTCTTTCTTCTTGGCAACTTTTGTAGCCGGGGATATCTTCTGTGCATCCTTTTCATTTAAAACTTTCTTTCCATTCGTGGCCGTTTTATTTCTTGTTTTTCTTTCTTCCGCATGTTTTTCCTTTCCCGGGATGTTTTTACTCGGCCTCATCTTTTCCCCATCTTTAGTTTTTAAAGTAGGATCATTCTTCTTTACCTTTAATTACAAGTCTTAAATATTTAAATAACAAGCTAAATAAAATATAAACTTATATTCGACACTAAAATGAAAATGTGTATGTGCAACAGAGGCATGCCAAAATATTATAGACACTTGAAATGCGATAACAAATGGCATCACAATATTTTGTTTTGAAAAAAATGTGGTTTTATATAAAATTAAAAAATAATAGTGTATGTATACTTTTGGCAAGTCGCTTTACTATTACATATAACCGTTCTATTGGATCGCTTTCGATAGCAAACCCACATCATGCCAATATAAGAATTTTCGATTTATTATTTTAAAATTCATTATTATGGTTATGCGCTATGGTAGTGTCATAAACAATACTTACTAATATAAAGGCCTCGGGATCATTTCGTGTTCTTTTTACAGTTTGTTTTATTTTCTTACTTAGTGGCAGTTCTGAAACATAAACAGAATTTTTAAATCACTACACTTCAGAAGTTTATCTATCTATCCATCTATCCAGCCTTCTATGTATGTATCTATCTGTCTGTCTGTCTGTCTATCTATCTATCTGCCTATCTATTTATCTATCTATCATATCTTATATTATTACAAAGTATATTTTATAGATACGAACCATGTTTTGCTTGCAGTCCATTTTTCAGTAAAAATTGTAAGAGTTTCTTGTTTTTCGGAGCGCTGAAATCTTGGTGTAGCCATTGAAATGCGAGGTACGCACAATCAGCAGCTTGACTTAACAATTCTGAAAAGTAAAATCCACATAATTTTTACGGGAGATTATTTAATTTTTACTCACAAAAAGAAATATAGACATGTTAATTGCATTCGTGGATATATTTTCCACTGGAATAAAATCATTTCGGGGACAAAAATATATCCAAGGAGATAAGGCATTTATTTATGTATGATACATGAAGACAGATTGCCAAGTCCGATAACTCTGGCAGATACTGCAAAATTCTCAGTGACCATAATATTGGACACAACATAGGTTCTATTTCTCAACTTAAAAAAAATTTTTAAACTTGTCAAAAAAAAAAAATAGAAATAGAAATATTGTAAATGTAAATAGAGCTAAAGGCAAAGCGAATAACAGAAGGATCTAATAAAAAATCCAAATCTCTGGTTTTGGGAACATGAAAATTGAATCAATTAAAATATCTCGAACTTCAGTTACCTTTATGATTCTTAATGTCATCAGCTGTAATAACTTGTTGGCGGAGAGTTTCGGTAATTTGGTAAAATTCACCGACCAAATTCTCAGCGTATTTAAAGACTGCGTCGACGGCCGCAATATCAAGTGCCTAGAAAAACATAGTGAAAAAAATTGTTTATTTCATAATGAAAAGTAAGTTTAAAGAATTGTCCCACACAAAATGATTAAAAATTACCCTCGCTACCAGCTCTGATGTCTGTAAGAGTATCAGGATAAGTATATCAATATTATCAGCTATCCCATAAACATTTTGCTTGTGTGTGTGTGTGTATGTGTGTCTGTGTATGTGTGTGTTATGTTTTCTGAATGCCATGTCACGCTTCTGTTCTGTATTGTATTGTATTGATGAAAAGTGATTTGAAAGTAATATAAAAAAAAATATTGTTTGACGAAACAATTACCACAAACATACAAATGTACAGACCAAAATCAATATGCTTTCTGATATTCTATTGCCAGGGCTGTCTGTCTGTCTGTCTGTGTGTGTGTGTGTGCGTGCGTGCGTGTGTGTGTGTGAATTGTGTATGTAACAATTGAATGAATTGGGTTAATGAATATATCTTCATCATAATCTAATTCACTATACATTCACTGAATTCATTAAAACTGCATCTATTGATTCTAAAGTTACAACACATGACCTGCGTAAGTCGTTACTTACATCCATCCATTTACAGGCACCAATCTCTTGAGGACAAAAATTTATTTCTTCTGTAAGTGGCCTCATTAAGCATATAAAATACCAATCAGAGCAACCGAATCTGAATTCATGCTGATGACAAAAGGCGATTACCGATATAAACTCGGAATCTATACCAGTTTCCTCAAAAACTTCTCTTTTGGCTGTTGTAGCCAAGTCTTCTCCTGCAATATTAAAAGGGAGATAACAGAACATAAAAAGGGAGATAACAGAACGAGGAGAGGTCAAAACCAGTTGTATTTGAGGAATGACATGCCCCTGACAGCTGAGTCATCAATGAAGTTTTTCAAGTCCCATAACTCTTGCAAAATTTGTCGAATATTATACAATTACTGCACTATTTTTGGTTTGATATGAGATTTTATGGAACACAAAAATAATATCGACTGAGCTCGAAGACTGAGATTCATATTGTTTTTTTGTACTTCATAAATTCTCATTTCGAACCAAAAATAGTGCAATAATTGTCTTGTTACATTCAGACATGTTGACCTCTGGTGAGCAAAAAGAGGTAGATTCACACCTCCAAAAGCGGTAGCATTGCGCACATTGCGCATTTTTCCCGGTATTTCGGTGACATGTTGTATACAGTCGCATAAGTCGGCACTAAATAAATACTATTTTGTGATTGGCTAAAAAAATTTCAGGTGTCGGAGAATTTCTTTTCCAATAAAAATAGATCAAAGCAGTACAATATGATAAATCATCCAGTTTACGGTGCAGTTTCACTTTAATTGGTAGAGCATGTGACCATGTGGAAGAAAAATTAAAATTGTAATAATGGCCATAATAAAAACTCATCTTACATTTCATTCACATAAAGCGTCATACCAAGTTTGGTTAAAATCTGAGAAAAGAGACTCAAGTTAGAGAAAAACATGAACCCAGACAGTTTTGTCGCCCAATCGTCAATCTCTGGGGCATAGATATGTTGTGAATTATATATTTCTATATCTTTCCAGAATTGAATACCATGAAATTTTTGCCTTGGTTAAATTCGCCCTTTTATGTCAGAAGAGATATTCAACTGAGGGCAAAAAATGGCAAAAGTTAAACATGAGCAAAAGTTTCCAGGTATTCAGTCAATCAGGGCATCGAAAATGACAAAAAGCGAGGTTAATAAATATAAATAAAAATCTTTAAAAAAAAACTGGGACCTCCATGGCCGAGTGGTTAGAGCACTGCACAAAAAAAACAGGATTCTCTCACCAGAAGTCAGCACAAGTTTGAATCCCCCTGGACCTAAGTTATTTTTTTAAAAAACATTTTGTCAGTTTTACTTGTGGAAGGCTGGTGGTATTTTCCCTGCTACATATTGTAACCATTAAAAACTGGCTGCCACCACATACTTGAACAATTGTTGAAGGTGGAATAAAACACCATTTAAATGATAAAAAATTTATAAAAAAAAACCCCATTGACACACCTTTGTCTGCCAATCCTCCAGGTAATTTCCAGTGTTTTTTACCGATATTGTATTTCTCCTGTATCACAAGAACTTGGTTCTTATTGTTTACAACAAACCCTGCAACGCCTGAAAAAATCAACATACAAAATTACAGCTGTTAACATACATCGTCATCACGATAAATAACGATACTGAAACCCCGGCAACGATATCATGAAAATATTTATTCATCGCAATATTGCCGCCAACCACAACACAGACAAAATGTTTTTATGTACTTGACCTACTTATTTATACACTAATCACATACATTGTACACTGTTGTGAAACTCCTCAAAAAGAAACTTTTTTTTTGCATTTATTATGTGTCTGTCTTACTAAAGGGGATATTATGTAAGAAACAACAAACAAACACTGCTTTTAATTTGCATATTTCTGTACAATATCGCGAAGTTATCGCAACTACATGTATATTGGCAAAATTCACTGGAATCATTATGCTAATTTCAATTACAATGACAGTGCTACACAAAATATATTATGTCAATAAAATCCTTAAACTTTATTTATATAAGTATGGAAGCACATTATTGCAACATGTTAATTTATTTTATTTTGAAAATGTTTGGAAAATTTATTAAATAAAATTTTGAGTTATTCATTTTTATTACCGAGAACAATTTAAGATTACAAAACATCACACATCACAGCAATACGATTGCATTGAAAGTATTGACACATGGAGAGAAATATTTCGTTATCTCATTAAACTTTGAAAGTAAAGGCAGACTATGCAGACAACATGATTGAGAATCGAAGTTTGTAGGACAGTTTGCAAACTCAGAAATTCCATTCTTTAAAAAATGTTTTAATTCTATCACCATGAAATCAGAGTGACAATTTCTGTTGCAGATCACAACTACTGTGATTGGATGAATTGGACACACCTACTCTTTATAAATATTCATTAGATACAAACGCTTTCAGGCTCATGAAAAGAGCATAGCGATTCCAGACCGTGGTATTATGATGATGGTTTATTGGTCGAGGGGAGAATTATTTTACAAACAATCAATGAACAAATTTTACAGCTTATATGAATATTACTTGAAGGCACAATACTGACATAAAAGTGTACTCAGTGAACTTAACATTTGCAAAAAGCAGAATCAATGCAAGCCAAATTTACGGGGAAAAAAATATACAGATATGTAAGTCCATAGCAGAGGTTAATATATGTGACATTTCACCCCCAAACATATGAGTCATAGGAGAGAAAGATTCTTGAAAAGAACCTGAAGTGTAAAATAAGTATTTGATGAATTTGGAGGGGAGGAAAAGGCAAAAAAAAAAACCTGTTACTTTGGCCTGGATCTGTTTCAGTACGAAATCATGAAACAATTCTAACTTACCTAGATATTGATTAGCGTACTGAGGTAATTGGGCCCGGCACCATAAACAAATAAAATTCTCAGACAGATTTTGTTCTCAAAAGTTAAGAATTTACTCAACTGAGAAAATTATGAAAATGCCCCACCATAAAATGACTTAAGAATTTTCTCAACTGAGACCCGCAATTTTGCACGCGACGATCGTTGCTACGGTATTTTTGCAGTTCATAAGGGGCCCGAGACACCTGCTGTGGAACTCTTCTGCAAATTTAGGTAAGATTGTTATATAGAACGTAAACAAACGTCGTCTGCTATCTCCTAAATAAAGTGAATATATATATCAGACCCAAAATCTAGATATATTGAAAGAATGAATGCCAAAACGCTAAAACGTTCGTCAAACTGGTTGGCGGAAGAAGAAATTGTTTTAGTTGAAGAGGTTGCAAGAAGAGAAAATGCTTTATTTGGGAAAATGAAAGGGGACGGGGCGATGAAAGTGGGGGAGTTGAAATCAAGGGCGTGGCAGGAAATTGCCGATACTTTATTACTCTTGAAATTAATTTTAAATCTCATAAATCAAAAAAGAAAACTAAATTGATAACATATCAGAAACATTAACATTGTTTCTAATGTCATCAATGAGATACGAGAAGAGTGTGAAAATGAAAAGTGTTCGATTATCATGGAAATCCCCTTTGTCAGATTGACCGTTTTGTTTTCACAGACCAATCAAATTCAGCGTCTATTTATAGTCTTTTTTTTTTATCTACTTACGGATACCTAAATTCTGATAATAACTTTAACAATAAATCTATATCGCCGATGCCGTAGGGTCTTTAAATTTAGCCGTTTTAGTTCAAGTAATTATTTCATTTCTGATAGGATGCAAGTAAAGGCCGTAGAAAAAGCCTACAGTGTCCTCTGTGATTAGTATCAACTGAACTTTGGTTTTTCCCGACAGTTCTTAATGTATTACACCAGCAATGTATAAAATCATATATTTCGCTGTTAACACGTAATCTTTACATTATTTTTCCACATCATTTACATTAAACAATTGTACTGAATTAGGACTCGGCTTTGTCATACACTGTCACAGTGGTCTCGATGTGTTTCGCTATGTATTTTACATGGCCTAATATATTATCACTGACAGTCTGATCATCGGATTTACACTTTCTTTATTATCAGTTAAATAATCAAATCCACAATCCTGGACATAATTGTTGGCAGCTTGCGTGGTTTTACGTAAATTATGCTGTTCCAGAATTTGTCATAAAAAAATTGTAGAATCGTCTAGATATGCAAATTGGGCATTTCAGGGGCTATCTCAAAATACTTTCTAAACATTGTTCAATAAATACCGAGGTGTAATTTTATACTGCATCTTTGTTAATTTGTGGATATTGGAACATACAGTGTATGGAGAGAGAGAGAGAGAGAGAGAGAGAGAGAGAGAGAGAGAGAGAGAGAGAGAGAGAGAGAGCAAATACAATTTTTTTTAAATTCCTTTCCCTTTAAATTATTGATATATACACAGGCATAATAATTCTTACTATTCTACATATCGTGTGAAAATTGCACATACACAGGCATAAATTGCTTCAGAAACCCAATTTGGAAATTCCTCACTTGAAATTTAAATAAATTTTACTATTTCTATATGTATACCACAATTAGAATGGCCCTTTTTGTCACAAAATATGAAGGAATTATCATTGATGGGAAAAAATTTTAATTGTAGTATTTTTAAAAAACAAATGTTGAATTACTCTATTCACATTTTAGTGTCGAATATAAGTTTATATTTTATTTAGCTTGTTGTTTAATTATTTAAGACTTGTAATTAAAGGTAAAGAAGAATGATCCTACTTCGAAAACTAAAGATGGGGAACAGATGACGCCGAGTAAAAACATCCCGGGAAAGGAAAAACATACGGAAGAAAGAAAAACAAGAAATAAAACGGCCACGGATGGAAAGAAAGTTGTAAATGAAAAGGATGCACAGAAGACATCCCCGGCTACAAAAGTTGCCAAGAAAAAAGAAGTCGAGAAGAAAGAAGAAATTCAAATGTTAGCTGCAGTGAAAGAAGAAAAAAAGGAGAAAAAGTCAGCGGACAAAAGAGAAACAAAAGAGAAAAAAGAATACAGAAAAATACAAAGAAAAGAGCAAAAAGAGACCCGAGAATAACGAAAAAAGAAAGAAAAATGAAGCAGAGAAAAATGAGCAGATACAAAGAAAAGGGGCAGAGAAGAAAGAAAAAATTGAGAAGAATGCCGAGAAAAAAAAACCAGAAAAAGAGAAAGAATAGAGAAAAAAGAGGCCACAAAGGAGAAGAAGGCACCCCTTAAAACAGAAAAAAGAGAGAAGAAAGCAACAGAGACAAGGAAGTTCGCAGAAGAACAGATTGCCGGATGTTGGCTTTGTGGACTACTTCATATTAGCTTAAAATTAAATAAATAAAAAAAAAAATCAGACACACAGCTATTAATCCTGTTAGATATAAGAAGCTTCTTTTATGATGTGAGACAGACTAGGCTTAAACATACGGAAGGAACTCAACCACCGGGGTGAAAATTCAGTATCTAATATAGAAATTACCTACCGTATTCACCCCAAAACCGCACACGGTGCTACAAAAATATGAAAAAGTGGTTAGGCACTTATTAGGACTAATCGATATTATTGTCAAATTAAAGCAAAGCAGTTAATTTTAGCTCGCCCATTGGCGGATTTAGAGCCCACCCCCTTTCTCCAAAGGATTTTAAAACATATTAAGGTTAAAAAATAAATTTAAAATTGTGCCTATCGAAATTTTCGCGTCTCGCTACGCTCGGCGAAAACGTTTAGAAATTATATTTTTCCTCCAACTCGAAATTCAGGGGGGGGGGGGGCTTTTTTCGAAAAGAATTAAGTCCAAAATCCTGAATTTTAGTCTTAACTACCATGACAACGCATCGCTGAGTAATCAATTAGTCCTTTAACAATAAGGATAAGACTTAGGATTTTGGACTAAATACTTTTTCATAAAACGAGCTTCAGGAGCTTGTTTTACAGAAAGTCTTACCCGATTTAAAGACTTAGGATTTTGGACTAAATACTTTTTCATAAAACGAACTTTAGGACCTTGTTTTACAGAAAGTCTTACCCGATGTAAATAAACATTTTGCTGATCCAAACTTCTTTTGAGAAGGGTAATCATTGTGCATTACTAGGTGTATTTTCGCGTCTGGACGCAGAAAAATGCTTTTGCGGGTTTCCAAATTTATTGTTTTTATTAGATGCGTAAAACATTACCCTCCAATGAAATATTGCCTAACAATTAATCAAACACTAAAAATTATGTGTAGTGACCAGGGAGAGCGAGCCGCTAAAGTTAAAAAAAAAATTTCACAAAATTTTCGCGCCTGGCTCCGCTCGGAGAATATATATATATATATATATATATATATATATATATATATATATATATATATATCTCCCACTGTTGTAAACATTTACTGCATAATCAAAAGGCATATGGAAACTTCTTTTTTACTGGGAAAAGTATTTTCATTAAAATGCCCCCCCCTCCAATTGCTTCCAACGCCATATTCAGAACATAATTATTTCCTATCCAGTCCTGTTCCGCAGCGTATGCAGTATTTTGCTTCATTATCGATACGTAATTTTCTGCTATAGTAGAAGTTAATACACAATCACCCCCTTTCAAAAATTCCTGGATCCGCCCCAGCAACTGGAAATGGCGACTGTTTGTTCATCACAATCAGTATATACTACAGATGAGAGCAGATTTGTGACCAAGGACAAATGGGTAGTGATTTTGTGTGATGTAAAGAAATTAAAGGATAAAAATACATATGAATTCTGCGCAGTTGTCATTTTGTAACGCACTGGATTTGAATACGTTGATGCATACTATAATCATACCAAATGTAAACAACTTGTAAAGACTGTTGGAAAGCGGATTTTCCAGCATCTATTATGCTTTCTTTCAAAAAGATTTTTTTCACTTTCACCGACAAACTGCATATTTTCCCTTTTTGCACAAGAATCAAATACCACATATAAAAATATTTTTTTTTTCAATATTCAAAAATTAAGAATAATATTGTTAATTAACAATGAATGTCTGTTTTCCGGCAGCTTAACACAGTCAAAAGCATTTTAAAAATTAGTCAAAATTTTTTTCCCTAACGATTAAACTAAAACGTAACCTTTGGTTGTGAATATTCTAAATGTCAAACTGTTCGTTGCGACGACACACTATTTTGTACTTAAGTCACTGATAAACCACTTACTGAAAGTCATGTCTGATAATGCCTGTTTATTTCACAGATAATATGCCAGTACTAAATCATTAAAGAGAAGACATAAAGGACGGTCGTTTTATTCCAAAAAATGGGGGATATCTATTTCTCTTACATATTCCGATGTTTTGTATTTTTGTTTTCTTTATACCCAAACAATGGATTGCTTGAATCTGAGAACACCCTTCTTAAAGCAATATCTGCGATGAACCAAACCTTGCAGCACACAGGTAATAAAACTAATATATTTGGTTATACAGATTTAACTGTATTCTTATCACTATCAATTGAATTGTAGACGTTTGTAATTTTTTGTCTAATCGTTTTCTTTTATTCTGATATGCTAACTCAGTGATGCAGCTTTTATATTCTATCATGCCATTTTATGTAACAGTATCTACCTACACCAAGATCATGGACGGTCGGAATTCTTAAAGACATTAAAATTTTTTACGCAGTAAATTTAATAATTATTAATGTATCACATTTCTGATTTGTTAATGCCGACATTATAAATCATATTAAATCGTTACACAATATTTTAATGCATTCATGAAAAAAATTTATGAATAACGAGTTTATGAAATATTGCGAGTCAGAATAATACAAATTTTACAAGCGTACGTAAACAGAGAGTTAAATATTGTTTTTCTGTCCCACACGATGTCATAAACTTGTTATTCTTTTATTATATTTTACCAGCTTAGTTTCATTAGGTTCTAGGCTACCTGACGTTTTGTTCCAGTCTTCGACTCGCGTTCAATGTAAACAAACCAAAAATTGAAATCGATCGCTCTGCCATGCCTGAAAATGCATTAGCCATATTCGTTTAAAGTTTTAATTCATAATCGGCGATGAAAGTGGCTACAGAGCGTGATCGAGTCCCGTCAAACATGCTTGAATGACTGGATGTCTTAAGACGTAGTCTGCAGTTAAGTTGGCCAAAAAATGAGTTCGCAAAATGGCACACGCAACGAACGCTTCACAAAAATGGTATTTATTTTGTAAAATCGTTAAGTTTACTAACTGTTAAAGCTTTGTATTTGGTTATCTGCCCTCGGGATCGCACAACACATCGTGGTATTTTGCATGGACCAATTTTATTTTCGTCTGAAGAAACTCGTCATTTTCTCTCGTTTTATTCTGGACAGTATTATGCCTGATGACCTGTTTTCCCATGTCGGAATGATTTTCGTCTTAACAGAAATATATAAAGCCAAACATATCTTAACAGATCTCGAAGAAACATCACAACTAGAATCTATAACATTCCGAGAGAGACGAAAACACATGTTCATGTAACCGGATATTAATGGATTCGGATAGGATGGACTTTTGGCTTTAAACACGGCTTAAAATTTGAGCGAGCGTCGGAAGTTAAAATCGGGCCGCCATTTTACGAACTCGTTACCGTTGGATTTATGTTGTCCTATTTTGATTGGCCGAGTGAAAATAACACGATATTATATCGATTTTTTCACGAGGAATTACTTTTCACGTGTGAAAAACATCAATGGAAAATAACAAATTAATATATTTGATAAATACCGCAAAACTGTGATAAGTATACAATGTATTAAAATAATATTTTTTCAGTGACTGATTTGCGTAATAAGAATATGGTTCTTTTAATTTACCAGGGGGGAAATAACTTATATTGTAATACATAGTATCACAAGTATTACCACAACAATGAGCATTTTCTACGGACCTTGGATCACAAAAGGATGTTATATGTGTAATGTAAAATATAGAATGTCCACGACATAGATACAAGTCCGGTAAAAATGGACAAACACGGGCCTCTGGAAACCAAGAGGTGGGATCAGGTGCCATGGAGGGGAAAGCATCCCATGTCGACCGGTCACACCCGCCGTGAGTCCACAGTCAAGTCCAATGAAACACGTGAGGAGTGTATCATCGTCACAATTGGTACAGACGTCTGAACAACCGCCAACGAAAAGGCAACTCAACATTTCACTTAGTGAAACAGAGTAGTCGCAAACAAGCCTATTATACCGACCGTAAAATTTGCGGAACGTTGACATTAAACGCGGTTTTCGATTCCTGAGTCAATAATTTGTCAGTGAGTAGTTTACCTCTGTATATGAAATCTTCATATGTTGTACACGCCCTGGCATATCCGATCATTTGTGAAATATAAACTCCTTATATGTAAATAATTCATACAAATATTTTTGTGCTTTATTATCTTATTTCACTGCTTGTATAATTTGATCAATAGTCATTTACATAGAATAAACCTTTCACCTCCATTTCTACGACAGAGTTCCCATGTTCGGAATCCTAAACATTAACAAAAGTGAATGCGTAGATGGTCGAGTGCTCTAAGTCGTCGAGCATGCAGCCAGGCGGTTGGTGTTATAGGTCTAGAATTCGAACAACAATCAGGGCATATTAAATTTTTGTTCCTCGTTACTTCTGTAATTCGCTGAATTTTAAACTTTTATGTAATATATAAATATATATATATATATATATATATATATATATATATATATATATATATATATATATATGTAGTTCGCATGTTGACTGTTATCAATACTTGTAATTTTTCAGTGACAGATTTGCGCAATACGAAAACAGCTCTATCCCAGTCGAATATTGCTTTGAATATATCAGGTGAGAAATACAATAATACCATACTATCGATGTTATGGAACATGTTTATACGGCATTACTTATGCGCAAGAGACGATTATTTTGCTATAACTTTATCTTTCCATACTTCCTTTATTGATCTTGACAAACATACAATGCAGAACTTATCCCGTGTAGTTTAAAAGAAAAATAAAATAAAATATAAAACTCTAAGAGTAGTCTGGGTACTTTCAAACATTGATTTAGTAGTAATAATACTATCTTGCGATAAGTAAATTCAGAGCAACACAATTGCACAAGAAATTGAATGTATCATCAAAATGTCTATTTAAATTTAAGTATCGTTAAGGTCGTTAATAACTAGATAGTTTTCCCACATGCGACAAAGTTAGCGCTTTGCTTTCCTGTTTATATCATCTTTCGAAAGATTGTCGGTCATTAAACATACATATCATCAGCGTTCTTTCCAAAATCAGAAAATAAACGCATAGCGTTGAACGTTTTGTCATGTTCAAATTTTTATATTTCATCCCTAGGACTTTTGCAGGTTTTCTTTTTCTTAAATTTTGAATGGTGTATTATACACAGTTTTTTCAGTTATACAGTGACGGCCAATTTTAATGGTGGAGGAAAGAACCGGGTTACAACACACACAAAAAGGTGATCCGTCCTTCCGCAAGTGGCAAATGTTTTCACAAAATCAGCGCTGACTAGGTGTGAGGGACAAGACGTTTTAAGGAAATGGGTTCAAAATTTGGCCAATTGCCTGTAAAATTATGCTGGTTCAGCGTTTTCAATTTTGATACATTATTTTACTTTGTAAACATTTTAAATGTGTGCAGAGGTTATTTACCAGTCACTCACCGGGTTGCTTTCTGACACTTTTTCCAAACAAGAGTTTTTTTTTTCTCTGCCACTAAGAAATGATGTTGTTTATGTTAATAAAATGTGAATACTTAGATATAACGTTAAAGGGGCGATTTAAGTTTTGATTTGAATACTTAATATGCAACAATAATACTGTTTGTATATACTTCATTGACTATATGATATATATATATATATATATATATATATATATATATATATATATATATATATATATATATATATATATATTTACTTTTATATAACACATATCTTTCGTCCTCCTTTTGGTATGTGTGTAAACAGCATTGTATGTGTAAACGTTTTTCTTTTTTATAAAAGCAACGGCATATTCACTGTCAGAACAGACTGATAAAAACTTACAATAAAGAGGTAAATGATATTTAGAAAAAATTGCATTTAGTCGTTCTTCACTCATCGACCCCTGAAAAACTATGGGCTCTCCTGTAAATCAATGATTAAAACCAGTCCAAATGTGTCTTTAGGGGTGAATAATCTAATTAGTAAAATTCACGTTCGAAACCAATTTAGAAATACAGTCCATATACTTCAACACAAATGTGCAAAAGTTAACAATATTTCATTGACTACATAAGTCAGTTCAATTATTTCTAAAAACATTATTTAGAAAGCTATGCTGTATATATATATATATATATATATATATATATATATATATATATATATATATATATATATATATTTCAGACCAGAAAATCAATCAACTTGAGCAAGAGGTCCAACAACTAAGTACGTATTAACAGATATTTTACAATTCGCAGATGTTAATTTTATAATTCAATATTACACATTTATTGATCGATCTGGAATGAAATATGACATGTCTTGGGTATAAAAATCCATACCCCCCTGACGGTTCAGAACCAATCCTTGACTATGTTTTTTTATTATTGAGGTATACTATTACTTATTGATCGTCACACTTCTAAAGTTTACTTAACTGATTTATAATTATGTAAGGTGCGTGTCTGATAATTTTATACTAAAGTAATATTTGGCACTGATAACACCATTTTAATACGTCGTTTCCGAGATTCCTTGACAGACCACTCTTTGTCATGCGACTTTCATCACCACGTGACAAAATTTTAGTGCATGCTTTGGACAAAATGGCGGATACCTACAGTGGTCTTCGTTTCAGCTGATGAATAATAAAGTTAAAATTGAGACAAAAAGTCGTACAATAAATATTTCAACAATATTCTCCTATATCTTGGAGTTGTTGACTAGATGTATACTTTTGATTTGACTCGAAGTTTACATCAGTGTCACTGACGGCGAACTGTATACCTTAGCCCTAAATACGCTTCAGTTGTAGGTTCATATTTTTATTGAGAAATTCGTTTGAATGAATTGTCGTCTATCCATGGATTTTCATCTGGCTTACTTTTCTCTCTGGATTCCAATTAACAACATGACAATCCATATCAGCACTTGCGTTTAGATTTATGTTGTTTTCCTCTATCCTCTGTGGCTAAATTGTATTCACCGCGACCAAAGTGCCCTAAATTTTTCT
>BROG01000360.1:0-160000 GCA_030159075.1 Atrina japonica
CTCAAGTGCCCTACATATACTACTCCTACTTATTCTGTCCAGAACATGGTAAATCATTTAGATGTAAGACCACCTGGAGATGGCCCATTATTTCGTCATCATGTATATAAGGTTCTTACAAGATACCAGTTTTCATCATTGCCTGCAAAGGTTATACATATTTTAGGTAGGGATAGTACCCTGTATAAAAGCCATTCATTTCGTATTGGTGGTGCCAAAACTGCATACAAGGGAGATTCTGATAATATCGTTACAACGCCAGAAAGTAAGACAAATATCATATATAAGGTCCACACTAACCTGAATTTTTAGTAATTTGTTTTGAAAAACATTTATTCTGTAATGTCTATATGTATTTTATTACATTAGAGGAACACGGTGTACTTTGCATTTTCCAACTGGTATAGGCATGTTGGAGGACATCCATAAAATTATCTTGAAAGATATCACCAAGCTAATTGGTAAAAAGTCTTCCAGGTACAAAGAGGATCTAGATCATCGTTTCTTCAATTATAAAGAGAGCTTCAGTAGAAGCAAACTATTGACCTAGCGGTATACATTTAGGGCTGCAGCGAGAGAGCATCGAAATTTGGTGGGAAGTTATGGGTGTGTGAAATTGTATCAAGTTAAAGATCAGTTGAAAACTTTATCTAGATTTGCAGATAATCCGGAATTCATTATTTTACATTGTGGGACAATTTCTCTCACTAAATCTATTTGGTCAAACATACTGCCAAAAAAAACCCAACAAACAAAAAACGATGGTGATATTCCTCAACCACTAAGGCTATGGAATGAATCAGAATTCGGTTAAAGAGAGAAGATGTTATGAGTTAAGTACAGGGGGCATCCCCAGTTTAAAGCAATATAATCTGTCAGCGAAGGTAATTCGTTTGAAATTTTTTAATAAACTCTAAACCACTTTTATACAATACAAATCACCGAACACGAAATTACCTCGTTTCTCAGACATAATCGACATGTATGCAAGTGAACTCTAGGTCAAACATTTGGAGGACCTTTATCGCGCACATATCTACTATCTATCTATCCATCCATCTATCTACCTATCTATCTATATATATATATATATATATATATATCACTAATTATTTTCTTAATCTTCAATGTCAAATTACGAGAAAACAGAGAATCACTCAGAAGCGTAATTAATGGGAAGATAATAATTTTTTCCGTTTTGCCAACTTTAAAGTTGGCTTTTCCAATTTTGTTCTTAGAATTACCAACTTTTTTCTTAGCTTTTCCAACTTTTTTCTTGGAATTTCCGACTTTTTTCTTGGCTTTTCCAACTTTTTCTCTGGACTTATCAAGAATAATATAAATATGGCCTACATAACTACATCTATAACGTAGTTTTCAATTTAAGATACCGTGTGAAATATCACGAAATGGTACAATTAAGCACGAAGTACTGCACAATGAATTTTTTCCATGGGCAATTGCTTTTATACCCCGATGATGTTCAAAAAATGAAAAACAATCCTTATATTTATATACATTACCATTTTTCAGTGAAACTTTAGTCCACTTGATACTATACTGACTTTGCGGGGGGTGTTTTCATATGACGTAATGGCTCAACAGCTGTTTTGACATGAGAAGTAGTTCTCTTTTCTGATCGCAAATACTAAATGAAATTAAGGTTTAATTTCTTTTTTTATATTTCATTTTGAAAGAAACTAGTGATATGGACAATTTTGAATACTTATTCTCAGATTTAGTTCGCGATTATTAATATTCGACTATTTAGTAGAGGCGGGTTAAATGTGTCAGAAGAGAATTGCCCGAATGGGCCGTGTGCAAATGGCTGATAGGCCTACCATGTGCGATTTGGATAGCAACAGATGATCGTTGTTTACAACAAATTTTCGTTTGAATTCTGATATTGGAATATTTCACAGAAAGTTGAGTGTGACTGGTAATATTCGTTCATGACAACTGGAGGTAGCCAATCTACTGTACTTGACATTTTTAACAACTGCTGGGAAATGCCGTATCGGTGATGTTTTTGTAAGTATTTCAGTATATTGTATAGGCTAGCCCACTAGCAATTCCTTCAAATCAATTGAAACAAGACAAATGCAGATTATGTTGTGAAATAACAAACTTTTATTTGTCTGTCTAAAAGATAATTATAGACACCTTTGTTATGGAAAATCCGTGTAGGCCTATATTATAAAGTATAATAGGTCCATATGTTGTTATGTAGGTCAATTCAGACTTCAGTATTTACCAGCTGATCATATATTTTATAATGCGAACACGATAGGTCTAACTATATAATATACAGTATCCCGTCAATTTACTGAGAAACCTATGAACACTACTTATGCTCGGCATTAACATTACAGGTTGTGAAAACAAGATGGACCTGGGAAGTAGCCTAGCAATTAGGCCTATAGGATCTGAGGTGAAATGAGAGTCGATTTCACATGATGCGAGTGACGAATTGTCTCTGACAGGAATATATGGTGACGGCATATCGATTCATTCATGTGTTCAGAGAAGACTTGTCCAACAAATACATGGTCATGGAAAGGATTTCTAAAATGTTATGTATTCCTACGCCAAAAAGTAAAGCGGTTAAACGCTTGGGTCACGCGACGACGGACTTGTGTTATTGAAATATGAATACAGTCGTTCTATATACTTGCAATGAAGGAAATAACAGTCGGTATGTAAATATTTACTGATTAGCAATCAGGCGATTCTGCGCTAAAATGGTGGAGTTAAAAGGAAAATGATGATACATCTACATCAAAACTACCCTGAGAGGCTATGGTATTGACTCATATTACCAGAACCTGTTCGTATATTTGGTGAAATGTAGCATTAATACAAATAAATTAACATTTGGAATATAATAAATTATTTAAAACCGTAGTTTATTAAATGCATGCATTTTAAGTTTCTATTCGATATGATTCTTAAATTTTATATAGTTCAAAGTCATATAACTTCAGGGGACGACTTTTTGCGACGGCATTGCAAATTTTGTCAACTCAGATTATTTATTTTCAGTACGTCACAAGACAGAATATTTATATTTAATCTTTTTAAGGACAGATTTTTTTCCGTTTTTTTGCCTTTGTGATCAAGCTTGTAGTATAACGTAGTGGCAGAGGTAGACATGTTCAAAGGATTAACATAAGTATATACCAACTCAAAACTCGGTTACTGCGCATTAGATTAATTAACACCAATCTTTTAGTGCTTTTATCAGCACCCAGAAATTAAACTAAGTCTCCAACTGCTAATATTTCACATTGATTATACATCTCAAAAGAAGATTATCTGAGCAAACATAATGCATATAAAATAAATGTTAGGGAGTATTCTCCCCCGGAATCTTTTTATAATGATTTTACAAGGCAACAAAAAGGTTATTTTTGACTTGCAGACACTAAATTGTGGCATATATATTCTTGAAAAATATTCCATTGTCACTCTGAAAACAAAGAGAAATTCAGCAGATATAAGCTGAATGCTCCACTGTTTCTTTAATGCGTACAGATACATATTGTTTTTTGATAGGAATGCCTAAGATTTAACTGATACAAAGTTGGAAAAGCCCAAAATAAAGTTGGAAATTCAAAAAAAAAAGTTGGAAAAGCCAAGAAAAAAGTCGGAAATTCCAAGAAAAAAGTTGGAAAAGAAAAGAAAAAAGTTGGAAAAAGAAAAAGTTGGAAATTCCAAGAAGTAAGTTGGAAAAGTCAACTTTAAAGTTGGCAAAACGAGAAAAAAAAGTTGGAAAAGCCAACATTAAAGATGGCGAAACGAGACAAAAAGTTGGAAATTCCAAGAAAAAAGTTGAAAAAGCAAACTTTAAAGTTTGAAAAATGAGAAGAAAAAAAGATGGAAAAGTCAAGAAAAAAGTTTAAAATTCCAAGAAAAAAGTTTGAAAAGTCAACTTTAAAGCTGGCAAAACGAGAAATAAAAAAAAAATAAGGTGGCCCTAATACCCTTCCGTATCTTTGAAATACATATATATGAGATAAAATCTTGCATAAATTCTGTGCGTAAAATTTTACACCGACGACAGATAAAATTGCTTTAATGGCAAGCCAAATACTTAATTTTCAGAGGATGTGGGTTCACCTATCAAACTAGGTAACTACATCATGTTGAATAACATCAGGTGTCACTGAATATTTTGTAAAATAACTGTATACCCAAACGCATAGTGGTACATTCTCAAGCGACGTTATTTGATATTTTAACATGTCGACAAATCGTAAGTAATGTGAAACACCTTTGTTTATTTTTATAACAAAATGTATAGTAACCTAAGTGGGCAGCATATGTTCTAAAAGGGTATGGGTACAGCAATATGAACAAGATATGATTGCAGGTGAGCTGGTTGAGTTGGAGCTTGCCTACCCCATCATTGGTGGCAGTGCTCAGAAAATGACAAATTTGTAGTTAAAGATCATGTATATGATATCAGCTGGCCAGTGGCGATGACGTCATCCTCCAACCTACCAAGAGGGGTTTTGCATGTTTAATTTGATAACTTAAGTGAGGTATGCTGACTATTACTCGACGGTGAACATTGATTAGATAAAAAAAATTGAAATTTAAAAAAGTGAATGAATGATAGAATATAATAAAAACATATGTCGATAATTCTCTTGCGAATCAACCCAGTGAATTATTTCCCCAACCTTCGTTATGGATTGACATAAACCTGTTTGTTGTTTGGCGGTCTGCCAAATGTTTATTCGTCGGCTTCATTTTTTTCACCGCGGCTAAATAAACGCCAACAAGTCTAAAAATAAAATGTTAACTCAGCAAATATGATACTGTTTTTGTTGGATAATGAAAGTCCCGGTGACTGTTGGTTAATGAGTGAGAACGTTATCCCGAGATAGTATATATTCTTAATTGCCCGCACGCGTGTGTGTATGTGTGTGTTCTCCTTTAATTTCAAACTTTTGTTAAGAATACGAACGTTAATCACAATGATGAATATGTTACGTGTAGGATGCAGGTAGTAAATAAAGAGTAGTACTGCGTTACTGAAGTCAATACATCAGTTTTATTATAATCAATAATATAAAATTTGGAATCTCTAGGAATACAACGATGCTCAGTATATGAAATCCAACAGTATTTGATGTTAAAGCAAGGAGGAACAATGTTCTTTTCTGGTATAGGCCGAATTCACGGACGATCATTAAAAACTCGTCAAATGCATTGTGAAATATATCTCGTATCCACCTATTTCGTCAATTACCAAGCGCAGACAAGAGTGACATAGATTAAACAACGATATGCTATGCACACCACAGTACAATGTAGGCGTTCTGCTATTGCATATATTGCGTAAGTGCTCGACCTCTTTTTTTCTATTTTTATACATCACGTAAGATTTTTATTTTTTTTTTAAATTTTCATCAAAAATTACACTTTTTTTCTGTAAAATTTTACACTTTTTTGTGTATTTTACACTTTTTTCTGCAAAGTGCTCGACCTCTTTTTTTCTATTTTTATACATCACGCATGCAATGTTCTTTTTCTACATGGTAGTTTGTAGAAGATTTCACTGCTGGAGCTAGTAGTTCATCTACCGATTGAATTTTAATCCTTGGTTAAATATTATAGCCAAGGTTTAGAATTTAACATAGGGTTAAATTATGTCGCTTAATAATTGGCTAAATCTAACTTTGGTTAAACCCTCGGTTAAATATGGCACATTTAATCATTTTAGGCTCAATTACATAATTTAACTATTCAAGGTTTATTATTTCAAAATGGCTGAAAATTTTGCACTGTTATCAAAATTTAATCTTAGGTTATGAAATACGCGATTATCATATTTGAACAAGGGTAATTTAACCGGTAGTTAAATTTGACCAATCGATAAACAACTGCTCCCAGATCGCAAACACATCAGGATACGATAGTGTTAATATATTTATGAAGGCAAATCTCAGCTGGTCAATACAAAATACATACATTCTGCACTCCTGGTACGAGAGCCAGCCAGTCTTTTATCGTAACCCGTTACACTTTATCCTTTCAGAACGCCTCTAGTATTTCCATTCAGAGTACATAAAATATAAATGTCTGTCTGTCTGTCTGTTGATGTCTCGATCTTTCGAGGTTTCGTGCAAGTTCCGATTTTTTTTTCAGGTACAATGATCAATCGAACATCTAAGCCCCAAAGTTTTAGAAAACTCGATCCAAATTCGAAGCTCCAATTTGTTTTTGTCTAATTGTTGTTTTTATGAATTTTCACCACAATAAAGATGTAACTAACTTATGTTGCTACATAGTCTGATCTATAATATGGACTACCGTCAATGCAGTGATGGTTCTTTTTACGCCGTCCGTGGCACGAGACTACGATTTTAAGTCTCATCCGAAAGACAGGTAACTTTCACTTCGTATGCCGAGCGCACACTCAACGCCATTATAAAAAAATCTATGATATCTCCCATTACCGAGAACTGAACTTGGGACATTCCGCTTGCTATTCGAACGTTTTACCACTAGACCACTGTAAGCGGTCTCCCTGACTTGTAAATTCCTTTGTATTTTAGGCGTGTTCCCCGAACGCATTAGATGTTGTTTTAGTCCAGTAGGCATTTGGGAACAAAACATACTTCCGTATCGAAACCTATAATTCCATGGCATTAGATTTTCCATGTATATCTTTATTTTAGCAATACCGTCATCTTCTGTAATTGTTTTCCAAAAAAAACCCAATGTTTTGTGCACATGGGAATTGCTTTACAACGTTGCTTTAAGGAACGTTCTGCATTACCGTCAGAATGGATGTTTCAACTACATCTATGTTTGTTTTCAAATGATTTTATTATTCCAACAAAGACAGAAAGGAAGGCCAGGGTTTGGGTTCTGGATTCATTCCCTTACAAAAGGTATATGCATGGAATTACATGAAAAAATGTAACTTAACATATAACATTAATAATCATATCTATTGGTTATATAGGGGATTCGATAGAACCTGTCCATGTGAGCAACAAAAATATAGACCAGTCCTGAATATAAATAATATTTGTATACTGGTATACTATAAACTGGAGATGTTAAGTAAAGATTAAAGTAGAAGAAGGAAAAATTGAAAGAGAGGGTAGAGAATTTAGAAGGTTAAGAAGGTCAATCCTAATTTTAGATGTCAATTCTGATCCTAATGTAACAGAGTAAGTTAGACTAACAGTGCGTGAGCGCGCGCGCGTGTGTTTGTGTGTATGTGCTATGGAGGAAGTATTATATAGGCTGACAGTGCGTACCTCATGTTTTACAATCGTGCCGCCATGTCCGATGGAGTAGGCAGTTTATGATCAGATGTGTCAAGAAATGCGATAGGACGAGTTAAAAATTGGTCGAGATCACCCGATATACCCGGCACGTGGTCAATTTTAGAAACAAATGTTTTGAAACGAAGGAAAAGACCAACCTTGCCTAATTTGGGTATGGAATAATGATGTACGAAAAAAAACCGCATAGGGTAATAAGAATAGAAAGTATATTAACTGCAAATAGCACGTGTTTATTGGTCACTCGAAAGTAACTTTGAATTTCCATTTCTTCTTCTTGTTCAGTTCAAACAGGGATTAAGATGAACAAGAAGAAATGGAAATTCGGAAAGCATAATAAGAATGTAATAAAATGACATAGACGTTCTCATGTAATGTAGATTCAGTCAGTAAGATGAATAGCCATGTAAGGAAGATACATAGAATTTTGGCGGACATTCTCTTCCATAGTCTACGATATCCTGTAGTGTCACACATGTGTGCATGTGTATGTTGTTGTCAATCTCAAGGAATTGCCGCGACTCTGTCCAAACTAATACCGCTAATTACGAAAAAGGGGACTTTGGGATTTTGTGAAAATGTATGCCTAGTGACTAGAGGAAGGTGTGTGGTCTCTTCTTTGTAATCGGGTTCTCTCCTCCACAACTATAATCTGGAGTCACCATACCACTGCCAAATTGTTGAGTGTAGCATAAAGTCGATCAATGTCTCCTTCTGTGGCTTAATTTTGAAAAATGCAGTCGTACTGTTGTAAGAAAAAAATTATTGCTCACTGAAATGTAAAATGTGTATTATATCCAAAGGGCAGATAACTGAGTCTGACTGTCTCTTCTGATATATCTTACTTTATCAAATAAAATATACCCGAGAACATGATTACTTTAAAGTAGACATGTTGTATATTTTATTTGATAATATAAGATATATCAGAAAGGACATGACTTTAAAGTGATCAACACTTATGGGGTGCAAAATGCTAGTGAAATTGCTTTTTAAAGGGCATGACATATTTATAGTTCTGTTTCAAATGAACAATAAGTATGATTTTAATTATACTAAGTTTTAAAACCAGTAAAAGTCAATACCAGTTGTTAATTTTTGTCTGGTATAACCCCAAGAGAGTGTTCAGTGATATTTGTTGAAAGGGGGAAGGGTGAATTAAGTGATTCAAATACATAATGCAGGACAGAAATTTCATAAAACTTATGAAAACATACAACTTGAATAAGTATTAAATGATTTGATACAGAAAAAAATCTAATTGATACTTAATAATCATTTTTACAGGCAGGTAAGTATGATAATAAGATGAAAATTTCTTATTCGACAATATTTTCTGGATTTAAGAAATTAAAACTTCCTTCTACAGATTAACAAGATATTCCATCGAATGTTCTTCATTTGATCTATGACAGACTATTCTTTTCTCTTATTTTGTGGCTCAACAATGAATTTGAACTAAAACCTAAATATCTGCCAAATGCTTTTACAACAATACCAAATATAAACTGCAATAATCCAAGATAGCTTAAACACACCTCTCAACATCTAAAAGTGAAAATGCTTGTCATGACCTGCATTGAGTAAAACGATGTGGCAGTACCCTCACTTACACTACTAAATGTGTTTTCCATAACAAAAATATATATGGTTTAAGTTATACGCAAAAATATAAATTTCAGGGGTCGAGGCAGAACCCCCATATGCACCACTGTATGTGTCTCCCCATAACAATCAATAATATATGTGGTTTAAAGGTGGGGCTGTGAACAGGTTTTAAGTTATAAGCAAAAATATAAATTTCAGAGGGTGGGGCAGGACCCCCATATGTACAACTAAATGTGTCTCCCCATAACAATTAATAATATGTATGATTTAAGGGTGGGGCTGTGAACGGTTTTTGGGTTATGAGCAAAAACATAAATTCCGGGGGGTGTGGCAGGACCCGCATATGCACCACTAAATGTGTCTCCCCATAACAATCCAAAATATATATGGTTTAAGGGTGGGGCTGTGAACGGTTTTTAAGTTATAAGTAAAAATATATATTTCAGAGGGTGGGGCAGGACCCCCCCCCCCATATACAACTGAATGTGTTTCCCAATAACGATCAATAATATATATGGTAAAAGGGTGGGGCTGTGAACGGTTATTAAGTTATAAGCAAAAATATAAATTTCAGGGGGTGGGGTAGGAACACCCCCCCCAATAACCCAATGATCTTTCACCAATGAATATGTCTACCCATAAAAGCAAGAATATACATGGCTCGGTGGTAGATATGTAAATGGTTTTCAAGAAACACATAATAAACTTTGATTCTCAAAATCCAAGATGGCCACCTGGCAGCCATTTTGTGATCCGACCCTCCTGAAATTCTACACTGCACAACTACACCTCACGGAGAACCTATATGTCAAATTTCATAAAGATCCCTTCAGTACTTTCTGAGAAATAGCGATAACAAACTTTCATTGTCACAAACCAAGAAGGCCGCCTGTCAGCCATTTTGTGATCCGACCCACCTGAAAATGTACACTGCACAACGAAACCTCAAGGAGAACCTATATGTCAAATGTCATAAAGATCCCTTCAGTACTTTCTGATAAATAGCGATAACAATTGTTCATTGTCAAAATCCAAGATGGCCACCTGGCAGCCATTTTGTGATCCGACCCTCCTGAAATTCTACACTGCACAACTAGATCTCAAGGAGAACCTATATGTCAAATTTCATAAAGATCCCTTCAGTACTTTCTGAGAAATAGCGATAACAAACTTTCATTGTCACAATCCAAGAAGGCCGCCTGTCAGCCATTTTGTGATCCGACCCACCTGAAAATGTACACTGCACAACGAAACCTCAAGGAGAACCTATATGTCAAATGTCATAAAGATCCCTTCAGTACTTTCTGATAAATAGCGATAACAATCGTTCATTGTCAAAATCCAAGATGGCCGCCTGGCAGCCATTTTGTGATCCGACCCGCCTGAAAATTTACACTACACAACTAGACCTCAAGGAGAACATATATATCAAATTTCATAAATATCCCTTCAGTACTTTCTGAGAAATAGCGGTAACAAACTTTCATCGTCACAATCCAAGATGTCCGCCTGTCAGCCATTTTGTGAACCGACCCACCTGAAAATATACACTGCACAACGAAACCTCACGGAGAACTTATATGTCAAATTTCATAAAGATCCCTTCAGTACTTTCTGAGAAATAGCGGTAACAAACTTTCATTGTCAAAATCCAAGATGGCCGCCTGGCAGCCATTTTGTGATCCGACCCTCCTGAAATTGTACTCTGCACAACTAGACCTCAAGGAGAACCTATATGTCAAATTTCATAAAGATACCGTCAGTACTTTCTGAGAAATAGCGGTAACAAACTGTAATTGAGAAAACCCAAGATGGCCGCCTGGCAGCCATTTTGTGATCCGACCCATCTGAAAATGTACACTGCACAACTAGACCTCAAGGAGAACCTATCATATGTCAAACTTCATAAAGATCCCTTCACTACTTTCTGAGAAATAGCGATAACAAGAATTGTTTAAAGACGCAAGGCGATTTGAATAGCCCACCATCTGTTGATGGTGTGCTAAAAATGTTGGGAAATTAATGAAAAAATGTTAAAACACACTATTCCCAAAGAATGTTTTTATTTACAAATTATTTTATCAAAATATGATCAAACCCCAGTGTAGACATTCTTGTGTACAATTCAGCATGAGGATGGTATTTAACCTAGTTTTTATACTGTTTTCACTGTATATGGCATGATAAAATATTTTATTGGTGAGATTTAAATACTGAAATGTAGTTTGATAAAGTTTTCTTAACGATAAGATGGTGATTACCCTTCCGATACAGTGCATATATACAGCTAAAAGTACAAAATACACGACACAATTCAACTGACATGGCCTAATATGTAGATTTGCCCTCAAAAGAAAATAATCAACTGGCCTTTGCCTTACAAAGGTCTGATTCTAATTCAAACGAATTGAAATTTACAACAGAAACGTCATTTCAAAAATAATTTGTTAAAATTAGTCACTATGCATAACCATAGCTATATGAATTTTGGTATAAGAACACATGCATATTTGTTGGAGGGGGGTTATACTTGAATTTCACAGTACAGATGAAATTTTGACCAATGATGATACAAAATTAGTTCTAGATGTAATACATACAGGTAAATATATTAGATCTCTATATCCAACAAATAAATAATAATGTGTGTAGAGGCAGTACACCTATGAATTTTACACCTTGTGGACCCCCCAACAGGTACTCCATTTCATTGAGACACTCAGATCTGTTTAAAAGTATGAGAAAAAGTGAATGAATTACAACTTAGGTGATAAAAATTGGAGAAATGACTGATTTCAATGCTTCCTCCAGCGTGTGTGTGTAAAATGTGCATTTCTGTATAGGACTGACAGCACCAAATATTTTCCCATAGGCCTCAATGCTAATTTACAAAATTCCATGCCAGTGTCACTCCCATGTTGATTAAATATGTGTCAAATCAGTACCCTGTGCTGAAAGATCAATATTTTTGATAACAAAACATGCAATCAAAAGTATAGGTTGCCGTTGCGTTTCTACTTCGAATTTTCACTTGTTTACAACTCGTAGTATTCCGCACCAAAGGAAAATATCTATCCTCATCTAACCCTCGCTTTAAATTTTCAACCGTCAACCCTATAATTTGCAAAGTACTACTTATAGTCATGCATCTTTTTTATCGCCTTAACTTCACTTCTTAAAGCGATATAAGCTGTCACAATGATTATTTTTGTCCCCTGACATATAGTCGAGAATATGATAAAATGTATGTTCAAATACATTATCAAACACGTAAAACGTTGTAAAAGATCTTCTTTTCAAAGTTATTTGTTTTATTAGAATTTAAGTTTTCCCGTACCTTAAAAAATCCAGCTGTATTTCCGTATGCAATGACCTTTCATATAAACTATTTCGCCATATCAAATGTACTTCGTAATTCGGTCAGGTGATCTCGATCCTTTACGCGCTCGGACTATGTTAAAGTCGGCCGATTTTTATTTGTTTTATATTCATTTTCAAAATACAGGACGTGATCTTTATTGGAAAGTGAGTGTATTATGTAAAATATATGCTTTTCAACGCTATTTGAAATACCTGAAGAAAATCGAATGAATATATGAATAAGTATATCAGGTCACTGAAAGATTTTTTTTTCCGATCTTTAATAATTACCATGAATGCTGACATTGACAAAATCAAAACAATATAACTGTGAAAAGTATGCGTACCTCACGTTTTACAATCGTGCCGCCATGTCCGGTGGAGTTGAGCAGTTAATGGTCATAATAATATATGTGTCAAGAATGATAAAGCCGAGAATGCGATGGGACGAGCTAAAAAGGGGTCGAGATCACCCGATATACCTGACATTTGGACAATTTCAGAAACGAATGTTTTGAAACGACGAAAAAGACGGACTTTGCATGATTTAGGTATGAAATGATGATGTACGATAATAAACGAAAGGGGTAATAAGAATAGACTGTATATTAACTGCAAATAGCACGTGTTTATTGGTCACTCGGTAATTTTCGTAAAAAAAAATTACTGAAAGTTAAAGTGCAATGCTCAAAGTATGGCGGACAAAAATAACTGATATTACAGGTTACGTTTGGCAAGACTGTTGTAATTTTACACATGCATTTGTTATTCTGACCACTAGATGGTCTCTTTGGAATATATACGAGATAGAATATCACATAAAATGGGCATGTAAAATTTTTCACCTACGACAGCTCATATCGCTTTAAAACTAACTTTTTCATTGATTGATCAATCAGATCGCTGGGCTCATTTTACCCTCCGCACAACTTTGGATGTCCAAGCGCGCCCATGTTATAAACAAAAGTAGGTGTTTTTCCTCTATCTGTAATATTCCTCTGTAGCGAAAATACACCACAGATATTTAAACACACTGACAAACATTGTGACGACGGCAACGTTCTCCACGTTCTATGTCAAATGTATCGGCAAGGTCAACATTTCACGACAATGTTGTATAAAGGCTACAGTAACGCCAATGTCCAATGTTAAAGCTGTCATTGTAACTTTTAAACAAGTATTTTGAATTCGAAAAAAAATTAAAATGCTTTTGAAACACCCCTGATTTATTATTCCACAGGCAGACATTTTTGTTAAAAGTTATCAACAGAAATCGGCTCGCAGTTCCGCCATAAAAGGCGAGTCCACAGAACGACCGTTATTTCACACCTGTACTCCCAAAGCGAAACAATGGCAGATGATATTTAACCAAACATACACTGTACTCAAATCATCAACATTCCGCATTAACTTTTACATAAGACTTCAATAAAGATACGTAATAAATAGATTTTATAATTATTTTTTAATTTATTTTATTTTATTGTATTTTAGTATCCATAAAATAATATTCACTTTGAACGTAAATATAAACAAAATCCTACCAGTAATCTGCACCTTTCCGTTATGTTGTTTACATAGCGTCACATATTCTGGTGAACTTGGTAATTAGAGCAGTCGGGTCGCGCAACGTTTGACTGAAGACAAGGTACACCTTCTCATATTTTTACAAAGATGGCACCAAATAAACGTTATCAGAGACATAGCTGTGAAACATTGCTATAAAATTATTCGAAATGAATGCTCAATGGGTCCTGTAAAACGATCCGAGTGTTCGATTATATTTTTCCGAGTTGACCTTGGTCTGACATGTCTTTGATTCGTTATTTCGGACGTGAGGACATTCATATCATAACAGGTGGTCTGAGATCCCGTTTGTTTATACTTTTACGATTTTCTCATGGGAATTATGTTTGATATTCTCATGTTTAAACTGATTAATTACATGCTTGTGAAGCGTATATTAGCCAGCAAAATGTCCAGATAGAGTAAATGAACTTTGTTGATATCAATGCTTATTTTCGACATGCAGGTGAGTTATACTCAAACTTCATTACTTCACACGTTTGTCCTTTGCGACTATTGTTAGACAATGACGACTGATTTAGCAAACTCGTCTTTTATATCGGTTGTGGGGGCTTGTTTCTATTCAGAAAATTGAACAAATATGGCTATCAATGGAAGTAAAACACTGGGGATGTTTCAAAAACATTATTATTATATTTTTATGTAATTAAATTGGTTTAAAATTTGAGATGACAGCTTTAAGTTATCCATGCGTAATAGCAATTGATGCACTCACTGGTTTTGATGATGAATTTCTTAAATGATGGAGGGGGCTCTCTGGCCGACTGGTAAGAGCATCATACTTTGAACCATGATATTTATCATCTCTTGTCTACGTGAGTTCGAGCTCCATTGGAAACTAAGTTGATTTTCTTAGAAACTTTGGTTAAACTAGGTTTAACAAACAAAGTGTGTGTGTGTTTAAAGCACATGAAAAAAACACGACACCGACAAACTCACCATGTTCTAGCTCTGGTTTGAACTCTCGACCTACGGCAACTACCGCCTGACTCCCACGACGACCTAACTACTCCGCCATCTACGCATTAAATATGAAATGCGTATATATGAGTTTTCCTTGATAAGAATATTAGCATTGCATTATATCCTGTGCTTGCGATCAGCAGTGGTGTCTACTACAAGTACACTATGAGAAAAAACATTGCAAGTGTAGTGTTTAAAAGAGGTCGGTCACCTTCGCAATGTATGTCAGTAGCAGAACATTGCACTGCACAGTGTTGGTTTGTAGTGTCGTTATTTAATCTACGCCACGCTGTTTGCACGCGGTCGTCTTATCAAAAGGATTTTTATTCAGTATCATTTGTTTACGTTTTAAAAAAGGGTGGATACGATATATATTCACAATGCACTTTGATGAGTTTTTAATGATCGTCGGTGAATTTGGCCTGTACCAGAAAAGAACATTGTTCCTCCTTGCTTTAACCTCAAGTACTGTTGGATTTCATATGCTGAGTATTGTTATATTCCTACAGATTCCAAATCACAGGTAATTTAATATTGTAGTTTTTTATATTATTCAATTAACATATTTTTCATTATTGTGATTAACATGCATATCATCAGGAAAAGCTTGACATATGAAGAGAACACACACACACGCGCGCGTGCAGGCAATAAAGAAAACACATCATTTTGGAATCACGTTCTCACGTAGTGAGTAATAATATAATCAATAGAATTTACTGCATAACCACGTGTGTATTTGTCTTTAAAGATAAAGTTCACTTCCGATTTCAGTGCGATACCAAAACAATGCTATTTATTTTCCAACAGCTGGGTGTACACAGAGCTAAATATTAATCCAAGCATTACTATAGACCTAACTCCAGTATTTTGTGCCGAAAGCTGGCTTGTCTCCATTTCTGTTTTAATATAGGCATTAATGTAATATATTTTTGTTAGCATAACCCAATTTACCTTGATATAACCAGCGATATATAAAGCTAATAGCTATTAGCTTTATATATCGCTGATATAACTCTAACTGTTATGATGTAAATACTGTTGTTTTCAGATGCAAAATTCCAGAATACCCAAATGACACATTCCAAATCCAAAACGAATATCATCAATATCTCATAAATATATCGATTCCGGTAAAGACACACACAGACAAAGAAGAGGAGTATGAGAAATGTGACGTATTTATTGTAAACAACTCTAATCCTGAATATGTCGGCCATCAGAGAGCTCCTTGTGATACATGGGTTTACGATAAAACAGATTTTAAATCGACTTTTGCCTCAGAGGTATAATAATTTATTCTTAACATGGCCACGTCGGGCAAAATGAGTGCAAATGAGGGGAAACGAATGTTTCGCGTAAAGACTATGTGTGAAATATCATTGCTACAATAATAATAACAAAGTTAGATACAATGTAATACCAGCTACCTACATTTGTATATTGAACGATCATTTTATCAAAAACGAACTGATCTACATAGATTTTACACAAATCCCCTTAAGTTGATTAAATCTACATTTATAATCGATTTCTTTTAGTGGGACGACATAATTCTGTGGATATATTTTACTCTTATGTACATGTATAACACTGATGGAAAGAGAGATACGAGACAAAGACATCCGGTTATGGGAATTTACTGTTCTAGAACAAGTTATACATGTGACGGATTCTGAAGGAAAGCTACATTTATCGTTTCGCACACTTATCTTGAGATATCGTCACAAAGCTATCATTGCATGTCAAATTTAAAAAAGTTCATTATCTCAAAATCTGTTATGAAAAATTAATTGACTTTTAAGGAGTGTTACATGTAAGAGACAAATAACAAAATAATTCTCACTTTTTTCCTTGTTACAAAGTTTTAATTTTACTTTCAGAATAATTTTGTATGTGATAGAGCAATATTGACAGCTAATGCTTCCATGGTGGTCTTCGCAGGACTTCTTTTCGGTTCATTTTTTCTTGGCTGGCTATCTGATGTGTTAGTTTTTTTTATTCCTTTTATACCTCTTCTGGTTGTCCATCGTCACTTTTAAACAAGTTTTGAATTCGAAAAATATTATAATGCTTTTGAAACACCCCCGATTTACTATTCCACAGGCAGACATTTTTGTTAGATGTTATCAATAGAAATTGGCTCGCAATCCGCTATGAAATAGATAATATAAAAAAAAATCAGATACCAAAGTATAAACCAATAGAATGTAATTAGTTTTAAATTTATTATTTTAGTATCCATAAAATAATATTCACTTTGGACGTAAATATAAATAAATTCCTACCAGTAATCTGCACCCCTTCCGTTATGTTGTTTACATAGCGTCACATATTCTGATGAACTTGCAACGATTGACTGAAGACAAGGTACACCTCATATTTTTACAAAGATGACATCAAATAAATATTAGCTGGCTCAATGTCCAGATAGAGAGTAAATGAACTTTGTTGATATCAATATTTATTTTCGACTAGTAGGTGAGTTATACTCAAACATTATTTCACACGTTTGTTCTATGCGACTGTAATTAGACAATGACGACTGATTTTGCAAACTCGCCTTCGATATTGTTGTGAGGGCTTGTTTCTATTCAGAAAACTGAACAAATATGGCGATCACTAGAAGTAAAACACTTTGGATGTTTCAAAAACGATATAATTATTTGTTTTTATTTTATTAAATTGGTTTAAAAGTTGAGATGGCAGATTTAAATAAGACTGTATAGCGAAAAGCAATATTAAATAGTGAATGAATAAATACTGAAACATATTTTCTACATTTTCATGACAAGATTTCTCAGTTACTTTATTCTCGTACTACATTCCAGTATGTTTTTCACTGCTAATGTTGTTTGGTCAAATTAATTATTTTATTTTCAGGCTTGGCAGGAAGAAGACATTCTATATTTCCCTCATTTTACTTTTCGTTTCGTCGATGAGTCTATCTTGGGCCCCAGAATTTTACAGTTTTTGTATCTGTAGATTTTTAATTGGGGTGGCCTGCATAGGAGCAGAGATGACGTCGTTTGTTTTAGGTAGTATTAGTACAAACATTATCTGCGAGGTGGAGTCAGAAAGTTAATAGAATAGAGTATTCAGCTAAGTTTAGCATATAGATCATTTACAACCAAAAATCTCACTAGTTCACTGTTCAAACATATCACGTTTAGGTGTCACAACATAGTACAATAAAACTTCTGTGAGTTGAACTTCAAAGAGTCGAATTTCTCGATATTTTTAACTATTGAGAAAATCTCGAATCATTTTGTTATTTAATGCTACTTATATACATTTTATAATACGAACTCTTATGAATCGAATTTCTCGATGTTTCGAATAAATCAATAGGCCATTTCTATAAAATAATGAAAATTCCTATATATAATTCAGAGTCAAAATTTACATGTGTACGTAATTACCCCATGATTATTCTTCACCTTCTCATAACACTCCATGTTTTAATTTCACAAAATTTAAGCTCACTCTAGCACTAATTATTAATCATAATGACCATATATGACTTAAAATGGTCGAATACACCTTATAGAGCTTCTGAAACTAAAATGTATAGTTCTCGGTTATCATCCATATGTTTCGAACTTTTCTAGATTGTCTTTTGAACTTCGACTTATCGAAGTACTAATGTAGTGTGATCCTTAGATAGTTTGGCATTCTTATGGCGCATCTTGAATATTATATTACTAGGTGGTGTGATTTCACTTCATTTAGTATGGATCAAACTCAAAATGGCTGATCGCCGAAAAACTACAATTTTCAATTATTCAAGTTTCTTGAATATAGTGAGCCGGCCTGGCTCAGTCGGTAGCGCGCTTGACTCTTTATTGTGAGGTCGACAGTTCGAGTCCAGCCGGTGGCAGGTTGGTTTCCTGTCCTTCGAATGAGACAGTAAAACTCAAGGTCCCGTGTCGCAGTAGGTGTTGCACGATAAAGAACCCGCACTGCTCAATGGTCGTAAGTGCCGAGCATAGGCCAAAATTTGAAGCCCTTCACCGGCAATTTGGTGATGTCTCCATATGAGTTTAAGATTCTTGAGCGGGACGTTAAACAACAGTAAACAAACAAACAAACTTGAATATAGCGAGTACCAATAACTATTTCTCATGTGACACGAAACTTCAATCCACTTAGTTGATGAATCGGACTACTAATAAAGATAATTAAATGAAAAGAAATACCGAAGAGAATATATCGCGAGATAGTATTTATAGAAATATTGAAACACTGTTCTACTTTTGTATTCATACGCACCATGCTGTTATATATAAGAGGAACGAATCTGTAATGTTTGTCAAACTGACCCACATGCACGTGCTTTATTTATGCATCCACTGCACTGGTTATTTAGAGGTCAACATCTCACTCGCACTTAAAGGCATATAGTCGTTCAATGTATCAACAATTTGGTTTGCTTTCAAATGCGGTAAAATCATAAATTTATCAAAGAAAATATTTAAAATTATTTCGCCATAACTATGGACCTTTCACTGTATTTTAGGTCTACACATGAGAAGTTAGACTTCGTTTTATTCTTAATTAGGACGTAAGCAATCTAATTTGACCCGTCATCTTCACTTTCCATGTATGCTCAACCCGGTAAACAAAGATGTTGGAGAGTAACAAATTCAATAGTGAAAGAAAACGGTCGCTTTTAAGAAAAAGGAATAGATCTGATGTAATATTTAACTGGAAAAAGTAGGGTATATGTGGATTTTGCACGCTAAAATGGTATTTTATCGGTATAAATACAGTAATTCCGTACCTTAGCACTAATTATAGGCGTCAAAGTCCTGGTCTAAAATTACATTCATCTGTTCGCCTATCATATGCGTCATCGGAACCAGAGTCAGTGCATAATAAATTATATGTTCATGACAGAATACTCTCATATATGACATTTTTACGTGAAATTGATATTTTTCGACACGGTAACATTATTTCATTCTTTTTACATCAATATATAAAATATTTTTTGAACGATAGTATCTCTTTAAGTTTATAAATGTGTTGCGTGCCAACCAAAGTAATGCCTAATCAATATCTTTAATTAAAGTTTTGTGAACAAGAAAATAAATCATGTGGTTGGCACACGTATTCCTCCGTGTATTCCAGGACGTGCTACACTCACATTAGTAAGCCATTAAAATACGCAGTAATTAAAGTTGTATTATTCGTCACCGCGTATCAGGACTTTCAGTACTCTGATTAAATATAAACTTGCTGGACGCACTTTCCCTGGCGCTTACAATATTATATATCGTTTCTTTTCATCGACAATTAATCTAGAACTTTGAAATTCCGTTTATATGATAATATATATCATACTGATTTTGAAGTACATACTGTTGCGAATTCAGACTCTTATTTCAAAATTGTAGATAGCCATAGCAGATGGACCAGATACTTTTATAAGTAAATGGGAGAGAACTGAAAAACATTGCATAGTTTGTTCTTGCAACATATAGTTCTGTGTGTGAATTGTTTTTACTTCTCCTCGTTCCTATGTAAACTATATACTACAAACTATAAACCAACTTTATACAAATATTCCACTAGCATTGTTTGTGCAAAAGTCTACAATATACATTACTTTAAAGGGGCATTAGCTATGTTTCTTTTTCAAAAAACTAATGTTTCTTTTTTACTAGTTAGATAGATGCACAACAACAAAAAGAGAGATGTATACAGGCAAACTGGGAAAAGTGGGAAAATTACTTGAAAATCCTGTTTTGACGTCTATTCACGTGTAATTGATTAACTCAACCGTACTATTTGTATATGGTTACCACGCTGTACCGGACCTTATTTTCACAATAAGAATATAAGATTTTTATGTCAGTGTACAGCTCTTATTTGTTATTGTACATCAAGTACGGGTAGCAAAATTAGAAAAAATCAAAATATTTTGTTGGTGAACACAGCTAATGTCCATTTAAATTACAATTTACAGTTGAACCTCAAGTTTATACATAAAGCAAGTTAACACAACACACACACACACAGATACACACACACACACACACACACACACATATATATATATATATATATATATATATATATATATATATATATATATATATATCAGCAATAGAAATAACTGGACCGTCACGAAGGGGATGGGTAGGTCCAATCAAACTACTTCTCTTCCCAATTGGATTAGTAATCTTGATAGCTGTTTCATATGGTATCCGGGACTGGAAATATATTGAAATCTTTGGATCCGCACCAATAGTGCTGTTTTTACCGTACTGGTGGTAAGTAGACAATTCCATGGACATAATTTTAGCTTTATACTTCTTTGTTTTCTTTCATTAATCAGTAATAGGTTTTTTATATTATTCAGTTCAAATATTAAATTTGAAATGGAGAGTCTGCTACATCGACAGTTTTATTTTATTATATTGTTGGGTGTTATCTGATACAGTTTCACTATGATCTGTTTTCGCCATTTAAGTCGATATTATCTGAATAAGAAATTTAGTTTCAAAATGAAATACATGTATAATAAAACATTAATGGAATATACTGAAACATAAGTTACAAACTGTCAGGACCGAATTTTCTACTTTGCTTTATTTTTTCAGTTTTTATTGTTTCATGTGGAATCTGTAATTATTTGTATTTGAGTAAAGTTATAAAGAAGTTAATTGATATCGAATATCAAACTATGTGAACTCAATTTATGAATATAATGGCATGTATACTACAAATTATTCTGTCGATTACGGACTGAAAAGACGTTGGTATGAAAGGCAAATGCTGTGTCCAGTTATGACAAACTATAATAGATGCCTTTACTTCGCTTTCTTTGAGAGAAATGATGAAATATGAAAATAATTGCGGATTATGTGATGGGGACAGTGGTATATTATAACTGAATTTCTGAATTTCAAATGTTTACATCAATTCGTATGTGTACTTTTCAGAATATCATTCAATATCTAATGATAATTGTAATCAGTAGATTCAAAAACGAAATAACGAATTGCATTGTTAAAGTCAAATTTAATAATTCATTAATTCATATTTAAATTGAAATACATGTATTGAAATATCTTGTTATGTGTCGATCTTGAATTTTTAAACTTTATTCTACACTTTTGACTGTTTTATACACTTATACAAGTAATATATATATATATATATATATATATATATATATATATATATATATATATATATATATATATATATATATATATATATATATATATATATATATATATATATATATATATACTGAAGGATCTCACCTTTTATGTCGGGCAAAGGAACAGTCACAGCCTGGTTCTGAAAGTGATGTACCTCACCCTATCTGATAACCAAAACAGTCAGCTACTCTACAAATATAAGAATATCAGATACCAAAGTATAAATCTTCATGATGTCCAGGATTCTATATCAATCTGAATATTGGATAAACACGGTCCTCTGGAAATCAAGAAGTGGGATCAGATGCCATAGAGTAGTAGGCATCCCCTGTTGACCGGTCACAACTGCCGTGAGTCCACAATCAAATCAAAATGAAATTCGTGAGAAACAAATCCTCGTCATAATTGGACTCAACAACCGCTGTCGATTACGTAACTCATCATTTTATTTAATGAACTCTCTTTCTCTAAATCAGTGCAGTCTCTACATCTATTTAGGGAGATAATAATGTCATTAAATCATTGTATTTCAGGGTAATTCCAGAGTCTCCACGATGGTTAATGAGCAGGGGAAGAATGGAAAATGCCAAGGAAATACTTCGCTGTATCGCGAGGATAAACAGAACTAAAATAACAGAAAAACAACTCACTGAACTTCGCTTTGATACGACTAAGACAGAAAGCGGGAAATTATGGCATATATTTACCTCATGCAAGCTTACATATCGCACGCTCATTATATGTTTTAACTGGTACGAATTCAGAATTTTTATTTTATCATTTGATACGAATTTATAAATCTTATTTCTGATTTTCAATTGACCACAAGTTTGTCTTTTGACTAATCATTATTAATTTAAAGTTTGATGTTAACATTAAAACCTATTATAACATATTTATCACTCGGGTAATAATATATACCTGGAGCTGATTACAATGTTTGTTATTTTTCAGGTTGGTCACCAGTATGATTTATTATGGATTTTCGATTAACACAAGGAATCTGTTTGGGAACTTTTATCTCAATTTTTTACTTTCTGCTCTTGCTGAGTTTCCGGGTCAAATCATATGTCTCCTTTTACTAAATAGAATCGGTAGAAAGGCAACACATGCGTCTCTTATGATTCTTGGTGGAATGGCCTGTGTATCAACTATTCTAACAACACTTTACCTGGAGCGAGGTAAATAAATTTTCATAAAGGTGCTTAATTTTGTTAGAGAAAAATAGTTAACTTATCTTTTTATGAGGGACAAATTCATGTGAATACATTTTATGTTTGTTATCACAAATATCCACGTATAAATATAATTACGTGGTATATCCATTTACATTTCATTTTACATCAGCTATTACAATGTCGTTGATGGTTTTAAGTTTTTACGTATAATTGCTCATCGTTTTCTTGGTTCTATAGTTTACGTTGCAGTCACTTGTATTGTGGTCGTTCAGAAGGGTTTTACTCACTTCTCCTTGACATCAGTATTCACTGTGTTTGTACAAAATGCCTAACAAGCCTCGTATATGTTAGCACTGTTGTTTCCATGGTATTCATACATACAATGACTATGGGGCACAGTTTTACTTTTTAATACCAGTTAGTGATAACACTCTTTCGAATAGGTGATATCACTTATTCGAATAGGTGATATCAATCATTCGAATAGGTGATATCACTTATACGAATAGGTGATATCACTTTTATAAATTCTTAAGTGATATCACTTATACGAATGAGTGATATCACCTATTCGAATGAAAAATATCACCTATTCAAATGAATGAGTGATATTGCCGACTCGAATAAGTGATATCCTTTATTATACTAAGTCATATCGCCTATTCGTTTCATAAGGTGATATCACCTACACGAATAGGTGATATCACTTATGAATCAATGCCAATTTATGCTCCCTACACAAAAATAAAACAATATCCTGGGTCTAACAAAAATATGACTTGTGTCATCTTTGGCATTATAAATTATTTATTTATTTTTTTTTTTTTTTTTTTTGTTTCCTTACATTTGGTCCAAATTATTATTTAGGGTGTTTTAAGTTCAACAAATTTTTAAAACAATTTTGTGCGGAAATCGGACCCTAGTTCAAAATGGCAGGTGTCGGCGGTATGGTTTCGGCGGCTCTGTCTGCTTTGAATGCTGAACTCCGTCCAAATCCTACAATAGACACGGGAGATGATTCCGATTCTGTAGCGCTGCGCCTTCATCACGATACCGTAATATCGTCCTTTGCGCTTTGTTCTTCCATAGATATATACCTAGTGATATTCACTGCAGACCTACATTTATGGAAGAAATGGGGAGCATAAGGTTTTTACTGCTTCCAAATTTGAATAAGTGATATCAGTTATTCGAATGAGTGATATCACTTATTCGTTTTGTAAAGTGATATCACCTATTTGAATAGGTGATATCACCTACAAAAACATATAAAGTGAAATATCCTATTTGAAAGAATTATATCACCTATTCGAAAGAATGATATCACTTATACGAATAGGTGATATCACTTATTCATTTTTGTAAGTGATATCACTTATTCGTATAAGTGATATAACTTTTTCGAATAGCTTATATCACCTTTCAAATAGGAGATATCACTTATTCGAATAGGTGATATCACTTATTTGGTGATCCAATGTGTAATGTCACCCATTCGAATAATTGATATCACTTATTGAATAAGTGATATCACCTATTCGAAAGAGTGACATCACTAACTGGTATTAAAATGTAAAACAGCGCCCCATAAAAAACATTGATTTTTTTTCTTTTAAATTTTAAGATTTACAGCCAATCACAATAGCTCTTGGATTACTAGGGAAAACAGGTGCAACAGCAGCCTTCACTGTTATGTATACATGGACGTCGGAAATATTTCCGACAGTTGTGAGGAATGCGGGAATGGGTGCTAGCTCGACATGTGGAAGTACCGGAGGACTCATTTCTCCATTTATTGCTGATTTGGTATGAACGATATATCTTTATATCTTTACTGAAAATTGGAATGCAAGTTAACTTCCACTCAATCTTTGTTTCAATTTACAAACTAAATTTATATAATAAAGTACTGTTTTAAACCACAGCTCGTCAGCTTGGGCTTTAGAATCAGTAGTAGGAGTTTATTTTTTGCAGTCTTTCCGGACACCTGGTCTTATCCCGTTTTGGATTCATAATTGTTCTTCATGTTGAGACCATTTGCACATCTAATTCGTCGTGTTATAATGGACTTGAGTTTTTGATTATTGATTGGCAGTTCTTCAGTTTTACTGTGTACTGTGAATCACCTGAATTTCGTAATGACATTTTTCATGTGTTAAACTCTCATACATTTTTGCTAAAAATTGATTTCGCTGTTTCGAAGCTACTAAAAACTTTTATTTCACGAGTTGACGGCCTCAGTATTATACGTGCAAAGAGTTGTACGTGTATTTTAATGATTTGTATTGACGTTTTGACTATTTCAATAGCGCCTATTTGGATAGATTTATCACTATTGTCATGTTTTAACTTTTTATAGAAAAAGAATACTGTTTGCAGCGCTGTGCATATTTTACATTTTTATTATTTAAAAGTTATTTTACGCCTTACTCAACAATTTTCCAGTCATATAGGTGACGTCCAGATTTTAGTGACGGAGGAGGGAATCCGATTACAAAGTATCCGGGAATATACCACCGGCCTTCCACTAGGAAGAAGACAAACTTTGTCATAATATCAGCTTACAATAGGACTTTCTTTTTAAGACAAACTTAACAATGTTGTATACTTATTACCAAAAGGATAGTTTTGCAAGGGAGGGTCGGGCAAGAAAAGTACTCAATACGATCGTCAATATAGTTATCTATGGGAAATGGTTTTATAAACGCAGACCTATATATCAATACGCAAGATACTTAAATTCGAGAATAATTCAATTGAGTCGAAAATTAATCTCGGGATGTGAAAGTGTTTTACACAACCGTGTGAGCGATTTTGTCTTCTCCAACATTTAAGTACTGCTACTATTTCTGAAAACATCAAATTATTTTATACCCGGAATATAGTGATCATTTCCAGATAAAGTAATTACTTTTATTGTCTAGGAATATAATTTAACAGTCTACTCTATCATTTAAGGAATAAAATAACTTACTGTTGATAGGAAGCGGTAAAATTGAAATTAGAAGCAAGCATTTATGAATTTGTTAGATTATAAATATTTGAAGAATTGAATTTCAGAGTAAAGTTATTGACGGACATGTTGGAAAAGCTACCCCATTGACGATATTTGGAGGATTGGCAGTTCTAGCTGGTTTGTTGTCTCTTTTTCTCCCAGAGACACTAAAAAAACACCTACCGGACACAATTGAGGATGTGAAAAGGGGCGATAAGTGAGTATATTCTGTATCATGATATATTAATGGTTATATATTTTATTATTTAATTATGATAGATCTTTTTCTCTTAATTGTTTCCATTATTTTCAGATTAGATAAATTCTACAAACAAAGGGTAAATGAGATGGAGGTGAAAGACACTGCTGCAGAGACAATGCTGTAAGCCTGTAATACATATAAATTCTTATTAATGTGTATTTATGTCTTTTATGATTATGAATACAACACAATATATTAATTGTTTCCAAAAATAGATACATATGCCAATGTATCATACGAAATAAACTACACAAAACATTGGAATAAAAAAGTATCTAAAACTGGGGAAAATATATGGTCGACAACTGTGATTAGTTATCCAAATATTATTTAAGAAACTCGAGGGAATTATCTTTCTTTCTTTGTGATGTGTTTGTTTGAATGGTGTTTTAAGCCACACTCGACATTTTTTCAGTGAAGTGGTGGCGGCCAGTTTTTATTGTTGGAGGAAAGAACCCGGTTACATTGTAACCGGGAGGAAACCACCGGCTTCCCGAAAATAAACTTCCTCATTTCTTTACGAGGCAACTTGCTCAAAGAACTTTAGAAAATAACTTTCACTTGTAAAAAAATGCCACCAATTTAAAGTTTTTGTAAAAGATTATTAGCATTTTAGCATGAACAGCATTCGATGATTAGAGCAACACACACATACACACTACATATATATATATATATATATATATATATATATATATATATATATATATATATATATATATATATATATACCATTTCCGCCCAAGACCTATTTCATAAAAAGTAAACATGTATATGTAAACAAAACAATTCCAAACTAACAATTATCAACATGTATTTATCTATCATAGATTGTAAAATTTTAGATTGTAAACCTCACCTGGAAACAGTAAAAATACCGGATACAGGATCCCGATTTCTGATGTTCGTGAAAATTGCTCAAATATCATAGAATATCTATGTGTTGAAAGTAAAATGTTTGTGTATATATTTTATTTAATCAGCAAAAAAAACACAGGCGGAGCAGAAATTGACTTAAACTTATTAATAGTCAGTCGTCTACGTTATTATTATTATTATTATTAATATTATATATATATATATATATCTATATATATATATATCTATATATATATATCAAAAGATTATTTAAATACTGTATAGTTGCTTTTATTTGCAGGGGAAATAATTTCGCTAGATTCGCGGTCAAAGGAAATGCCGCGTAATTAAATACCTGTGAATATAATACATTACACTTATGAAATATCGGAAAGACAACTCGTAACCAATCTTGCGCGAAATTTAATACCCGTGAATAAGTTCCTTTCAGAAAAACGCGAAATTTTCTCCCTGTGTAATTAAACAACTGTGCAGTATTATTAAGTATCATTTTTGTACTTATCTTTAGATATATATTATCAACATAATACCAAAGTTAATGCTCAAGTCGATCGTTTATGTCAATTAGTCTCCATCAGTTTAGCTCCAATTTTAAATAGATTATCTGAAGATAACGTTGTATAATACAAGGCCAAATGATAAATTTAAATCCATTGCCAAATCCATCTAAGAGAAACCACTGTAAAAAGATGACTATCTAAGCTTTTGAATAAATTAGAATTAGAATATCTTTTATTAGTCATATCAAGTCCTCGGTAGTATAGTGGTAAGTATCCCCGCCTGTCACGCGGGAGACCGGGGTTCGATTCCCCGCCGGGGAGGATATTTTTTATTTCCATACACCAAAATAAAATTGATAATTTCATTTTAATCGGTTGAACAAAATGAATTAGATTAAAATTGTTTTCTCCTGTTTTTCGAAGTGTATGTAGAGGGTGATATTTACGCGCCCTATCGGTGAATGATTTTCAGGTTGCATGAATTTGGCCATTCGACACGCAAACGCTGACCAGTACAAACACCTAAATTTTAATAGATAAAATAAATCACGGGAATGGGTTGTCTACAATTAGTATATGAATTTATTATGTTTTTCTTATTTATGGTTTTTTTGAGTGAATAAGTTGTCATTATGAACTTTTGGGAAATATGTATAATGTGTATAAGATCATTTGTCCTAAATATTACGGAGTTTAATGTTTTGTATGATTTTCAAAATCAATCAATTAATTAAAACAGCACACAGCGTTACATGCGTGCATGTCACATTGTTCTTTTTTGTTTCTGTTATTATTTCATACAATGAGTTTGTTCAGAGAATCATCTAATTAACTGCAATATATAGATACTTGTTGTAGTTAACCTATTAAGTATATGCATATCTAGTGATCATGTAGTAATTGTTATAATTAATATAAACATTTCAGATAAATCTTTAGGATGTCCAGGATACATATATACAAATCTGGTGATATTGGACAAACACGGACATCTAGAAAACAACAGTCGAGATCAGGTGCCATGGAGGAGTAAGCATCCTCCGTTGACCGGACACACCTGCAGCGTGTCCACAGTCAAATTCAAATAAAATAATAGGCGGTGAAGATATCCTCGTCACAATTAGTACAGGATACTCAACATTTAACTTTCATCGCATTTAAACGACAATTGGTATATATTGGTATATTCTCTCATATGAAAATTGTCATTATTGATTGACAAAACGTTCTTGATATGTCTAATTTAAGGAAAGAATAACAAGTTGCATGTACGTAACAGATGTTTTAATAATGATGTATATTGTATGAAAACCATGATATAGGAATATCAAAACAAAAATTGGTTATCCTTACTTACATCACATGTACATCACTTAATGGGATTCATTTTGATAAAACAAATATGCCATGATAAGACCAAAACTTTGATTATATAGGCTAAAAGATATATATATTTATATATATATGTATATATATATATAAAAACAATTGTAACTATGTTAGTTACAACAGTTTCCGAATATTGTATATGTTAATTTTTTTTTTAAATATTCACATATGTCGATAAGTTCCCAGCTTTAGGTGAGTCACAAAGTTTTAACTTGCTATGGAATGATGTCAATGTAATGAGGGTAATTTTATGTGCCACGGTTGCCATGATACGGGGCATCGGCTTATTTCATGACTATGTTCCTAAACACCGGAACAACCGGTATTTACAGGGTACGAAATTCAGTGGTTCCTTTACAAATATTTCGTCACTGAAGTTACTTTTACATTTTGTCATGTGAAATTCCGACGTCGACACCTTATAACATTTTTTCTACAGCAGGGTCATCGATATTGGTTTCTATTACCATCCTTTGTCTCTGTTTCCTGAAAGTAAATATTTCAATCATTTAGATAATTGTGTTACAAATGTACATATTTTTATACTTACATACTTAAGCATTTAACTGCTGACAGCTGGCATTCATGGGCTCATAAATGCCAACTGGACACAGCGAAAATGAATGCCAACTGAAAGCAGTTCAAAGCTTATATTTACTTATTTTCAAACCTTTTCATGTATTTTTAAATTGGATTTTAAATTTTCATAAAGAATGTGTCGACCCATTATTGTATGTACAATTCCTGGAACAGCCATTTGCAGTTATGAGATGAACATTTTTATATAATGGTTATGAGGTGTGAGTGCCAACAGATGGTAAATATTTATTCATAATCTGCAGAATAAAGTATTTCGATACAGTCATAAATTTTACATTCACTGACCTTTCGTCTCCTTTTACATCCTTAATGGTATCTGGTAGTTGTGTATCGAGCGTTTCGGGTAAGAAAAGAGACAATAAACCAGATAGTAAAGCCAAGGTACCAAATATCCCCAGTGGGGTAGCTTTTCCAATATTTCCGTCAATTACTCTGCTCTTTAAAAAATGAAATTACTCTGTACTATTTACATATTACAATCCAATGATCAATTGATTCCCTTTTTCTTGAACATTACTTTCATATGTTTTACATTTTTCAAGTAAATTCATCTCGAATTTCTAAATGTATTATTCCTTGCAGAGTATGTGCATTTATATTAGATAGGACTGTAAAATGCGAGAAAAATAGTATGCTTGTGTAGTAGTGTAAGTTATTTCTACTTTGCATAATTTGGTATTGTTATCGTAGCTTTAATAGTAATCTTTTTACGGTGGTTACTCTTAGATAGATTTATGTATACATTTAGGTCAATTTATGGCCTTGAACGATTTTTATTCTATTTCGAACTCTACATCTATTTTAAAGTTGATCTCAATTGATGAAGTCTTATTGGCAGAAAGAATTGTATTTTATGTGACTTTGTTTGCAAAATGATATGATTATAATTATCCTACTTATTATCTTCAATTTCTATTCATATTTATAGAAATCCTTGTATACTCTTTGATTTACAGTCTGATTTATAAATAGAAATCCAATGATATCATAGTTTTAAAGGTAGCATTCTCTCAATTTCTTGATTATACAAAGTAAAATAATTTACAAGTTAGTGAGACTAGTATGTATTGAAAAATATTATAGTTTACCAAATCAGTTATGAAAGGAGATACGAGTGCACCGATACTCCCACAAGACGAACCAATACCCATTCCTGCATTTCTCACTACAGTCGGTAACACTTCTGAAGCCCATGTAAAAATCACGGCGAAGGCAGCTGTAGCTCCTACTTTCCCTAACAGCCCCAGAAATATGGTAAGTGGCTGCAAGTCTTTGTAAAAAAAAAATTCAATAACAAACAAATGTATCTAAATGGTTATATAATTATTAAATTCGCAATTTTTTAATGACTTTATAGGCCATTTTCAATTCCGAATCGAAAAATGTGATGTATAATAAAATCTTGATTTTATTAAAAAGAAAACACTAGTTTTGGTTTTATTGTTCACATCCAAGTTCCAAAATAGTAGTGCAAGAATCTAAATAGAAAACTCTGTCCCAGATAAAGGTAAGGCTGAGAAAGGGAACAAGTTAACACAAAAAACTTGTCTTCTTCACAAAAAACGTAATTCATAAATTTATATCATGTTTAAATCACACCTCTGCTTCTGTGTATATTGATATAGTAAAATCCATATGGCTTGGCGGGTGGAGTCTCGTGAAACCTTTTTGACCTGAATCAGTTCAAGCTTTAGGTAACACATTATAATTACACTGGTAAGAGTTGTCGTTCCTTCTTGTCATCACAGCCACGAGTATTCAGTGAGGAATAAAACGTTTTCCCATGAAGCCTGTTATAACCAAACAGAGGGTAGAATCACCCGTATGATAATCAAAACGATACTCTATGTGAATTGAACAATAGTACAGCTTGTATTCGTACCTCTCGTAAAACGAGATTTAACACGAAAATATAACATTAAAATATAATATACAAGCAAGAAGTCAAATTTACAATACTGTCGATCTTCATAAAGTTTTATGTCTGAAAATTTTGGTATATGAAATTAACTATCATTTCATTTACTAGGATCATCTAAAATTGATTACTTACGTCTCTCTAGGTAAAGTGAGGTATAAATAGTCGCTAAACATGATACTCCTCCAATAATCATTACAGACGCGTGTGTTGTCCTCCTTCCTATTCTATTAAGTAGAACAAGGCACAGCATGTTCCCAGGAAATTCGGCAATAGCAGAGAGTAAAAAATTCAAATAAAAATTTCCAAATAGATTTCTTGTATTTAATGAAATTCCATAATACACAATGCCAGCAACCATCCTGTAAAATGAGCATTTCAATCAACTTTACGTGTATCCATACATAATTTATCCATTCTGTACAAAAGAAAAATCAGATTTTAGATCGTTTACTTCTATTTTCATTTGTTTGCGAATGCTGCATACTGATTTAATGATTTTTCATGTATAAAATTATGAATAAAAAAGTGTTTAGAGCAGAGATGTCCATAATTTAACATTACTCCTATCCTTGGGATAACAAATATTTTCCATGGCCGAGCATTGCGTTTGTATCACAGTCTCATATTTCTGGTCAGCATAGGTTGAACCCCCACTGGATCCTCAGCTGATTTTTGTGAGAAAGTTTGCCATTATACTTGCGGAAACTCGGTGGTTTTTTCTGGGCACATTTGTAACCTGGTCATCTGGCCGCCATCATATAATTGGAAACACATTTCAAAATTTGAAAAAAACCTAGTGGTTTGCTTTCCTACAGTATATTATATGGCGATACGCTTACAAATTACTAGTATACATGTATATGTGATATCGTATAGAGTTTGCACCAAACTTAATTTCTGAATAATTTAGAGATACTGAAATAAAGATTTTTGTTAGTTGCTATTTTAAGTGTTGCTACCATATAAAAGATATAATGAGCATGCGGTATGCAACCCTCCATGAAGCGAATAATTGCCACACTTTCCCATTGTCTCTTCTGGCGGTATTATGTTCCAATGAATTGAGTACTTTTTCAGTTACTTTGGTCCCGTTCACTTTCATTATACTTCGAAGTATTTCTTTTGCTTCCTCCCTTCTTCCTCGATTCAAAAGCCATCGTGGAGATTCCGGAATTATCCTGTATCAAATTTATACTATATCTATGGCACGCCAAAATCACATTAATTAGTTAAACCTCCAGTTAAGTCTAGTTTTTTCTGTTACCAACATTTACTGGATAAAAACTAGGTTTAACTGAGACAAGAGGTCCATGGGCCACATCGCTTACCTGAACTGTGTTGGAATCTTACAAATATTGGAATCTCAATTTAAAAATTATTATAACACTTCGTGGGAGTAGAGGAGACTTAAAAATGAATGAAAATGACATAGTCGGGAAATATGTCAAAAATATATCAAAAATTAATTTTCCAATTTATTCCAAAAAAAATTGAATCATGCATCAATGTAAATCACTCAGGTGCAGTTAGTTGTTTAATCCATGCAACAGTTCTGAACAGTACTCCCTGAGACCTATTTTGCCCCACCCTGGATCCACCTGAGTCAATCTGGTCAAAAAGCACACACTTGATAAGAAAACATTCGTACTTGCTTTCTTTAAAGTTTTGTCAAAACACCTTCAGCGGTTTTGAAGAACATGCTGAGAGTGTGAAAAATGCCCCCTTCTTTTCGCAGTTTTAAAAATTCATAAAACATTTTAAAAATTTAATTTCAGCAAACTTCTTTCAAGAAAGCATTTCTCTACCTAATTACACGTAAAACATAAAATGAATGCATCATGATGAATAAATAGGGAGAAATATAAAAGAAATCATACACAATGATTGAAAATGACAATGTGTAAAAAAAAAAAACGTGAAAAACGCGTTAAAAATTTATTTTCCGATTTCTACAAAATTAACAAACTTTAATCATACATCTATGTAGTCACTCAGATGCAGTCAGTTTTTCAATCCATGCAGCAGTTCTTGAGGAGAATATTTTTAAAGGGGGGATACCCCCTTGGGTCTAATTTGCCCCATCCTGGGTCAACCAGGCCGGATTGCTCATGGTAGATGACCTTGAGTACTTCGTTCCTATAAAGTTTCATCAAAATCCCTTCAGCGATTTTGAAGAAGTCGAAACTTTGAAAAGAAACAACCTACCCTCCCGTCTTCATGTTTGCAGTCTTTAAAAAATTAATAAAAAATTCCAAAAAAAAGATTTTAGCAAACTTCTTTCAGGAAAGCATTTCTCTACCTTATAAAACACATAAAATTAATGCATCATGATGAATAAATGGGGAGAAAATCAAAGAAATCATACAAAAATGACAATATGTAAAAAGATGTCAAAAGTGCGTTAAAATTTATTTTCTGATATCTATGATATTAGCAAAATAGAATCGTAGATCTATGTAGATCAATCAGTTTTTCAATTCATGCAGCAGTTCTGGAGGAGAAGATTTTTTTAAGAGGGGACCTCCTGGGGCCTATTTTGCCCCACTTTGGATCCACTTCTGGGCCGATATGCACAAACTTGGAAGATGACCTTGAGTATTGGTTCCTATAAAGTTTCATCAAAATCCCTTCAGCGATTTAGGAGAAGAAGTCGAAAATGTGAAAATTTAACGGACAGACGACGGACAAAAGGTAATCAGAAAAGTTCACTTGAACATTCGGTTCAGGTGAGCTAAAAACTAGGTTTATCTGCCCCGAAATAACAAAAATGTGTTAAACCTAGTTTTTCTCACGAAAAAGATAGATTTCACTGGCGAAAAATAGGTTTAAATGAGGAAAACTCGGTTTAACACATTTTTGTGATTTTGGCGTGCAATATATATCATAATGATACTTTTCAAAATAAAAAATGTCATGTCATTTCAACCAATAGATTGTGAGTTTGATCTTTCAAAATTCTTATATCAATACTAAAGAAACACTGTAAAAATATAAACGTTATGTAATTAATAAGCTAAAAAATTCAGGTTAAGTGAATATAATTGATATCCTTTGATAATTAAGACTTACCACCAACAGGGAAAAACAAGAAGTAATGGAGCAGATCCAATTATTTCTACATATTTCCAGTTGGATATTAAATAAGATACAGCAATCAAAATCATCAATCCGATAGGAATGAAACACAATTTTACTGGAGCTATCCATGCTCTTCTTGATGGTCCAGTTATTTCTATTCCTATTACATAAAATGAAATGACAAAATATTCATTAATATATATGTGAAATGTTATGTATGTATGTATGTATGTATGTATGTATGTATGTACGTACGTACGTATTTACGTATGTATGTATGCATGATGTATGTATGTATGTATGTATGTATGTACGTACGTACGTATTTACGTATGTATGTATGCATGATGTATGTATGTAAGCAAAGTATCAATCGTTAGGGGGTTCAGAATATTGGACGAACACGGACCTCTGAAAATCCAGAGGGGGGTCAGGGGGTCAGGTAAGAATTTCTTATTGATAATGCCTCTATCTGAGCTATCTACATGGGTAGCGGCTATTCTGCACCAATTTTCCTGGGCATATGAAATGAACCGCAGGGATCTTTGAGTTAGCCTTAAAACCGAGGTCCCATGTGAAAAAACACCGCGGCTTGTCAAAGAAAACTTACCTCACGGGTTTAAATCCACAGCACTGATGAGAAACCATGGTAAGTATTTTGAACAAGACAAGCCGCTGAATGGAATGTAAAGGCAGTGTGGAAACTAACACGAAAAACGTGTATACGAGATTTTAAAGCAAACCCTATTACGGCATAAACTCTTATTTTCTAGTCTAAACAGAAATATCAATAACATAGTACCTAGCACAAATGACGTCATATCTAGTCCTATGCACGAAGCACCAACTATAAACCTTAATATACAAAAACTGTAGAATTCTGGGGCCCAAGCTAGACCCATCGTCGACAGAAACAGTATCAGGAGAGAGAAAAAGTGTATTTTCTTCCTGCCCAGTCTGCAAATAAAATAGAAAAATAAAAGTGTGACAAAATAAGTAATATATCAGTATTTTATATAAATATTTACATAGTTTAGATTAAATAATATTAAAGCAGCATTAGCTAAGTTAGGAATATTTTTTTTCGGAAAGTTTGTAATAATCATGAAACGATTGTATACCATAAATAATCACCCGACAATACGATTTACCGTCGAAAACAGAGTGCAGCTGACAAAAAAATCATCATTTTTTTGTTTACATGAAAACTGAAACAAGACAGGGCGATCCTTTTCGCAGATGTCTACGAGATCTGCTGGTTGAGAGAAATTACAAGGAAAACTCGAACCTAAGACGAATCGTACCAAGACAAAGACCTAGACCGACTGAGTGAAATACCCTACCCAACAATTAATAGAAGAATACTTTTGTACTACTATATTTTGATATCACATATAAGATTCGTGTGTAAAAATAATATCATTCACAATTAAAACAATGTCGTCATACTATTGGTGGCATTCCATGATAAAAATGTGGAGGATGTATATGCAGTAGTTATATACAAAATTTTTAAAATGTCCTTGCGTCACATTTATTTATTTTATACTAAAGTAATGTTTCGCTTGGGTTGTTCAATCTAAATTCTAAATTTCCCAAAAGCTAAGATTGTCATTTTTAGAGTGGGTACTCTTAGATATATTTGGCAATACATTTAGGTTTATTATTTCGCCTTGTTTGTATTATACTACTATTTTCTTTCTAAAATATACATTTATCATTTAATTTTGAGCTCATCTGTCGAACTGATGGTCTTATTGACAGAAAAGGTCATATTGAGCCCCTATGAGTATGAATATGAGACAACGTGCGTCGAACTGACACATAGACCAAACATATATTTCTACCACTATCAACCCTCATCAGGAGCTCTAAATTGTTCGTGGAGTGTCTTTAGGCTATTCTTAAACACATAGCTAACCACATGGATGATAACAGAATCCTTTCAAGTCAAAAACTGTTTTTCCACATTGATCGCCTAAAAATTTCGTTTCCGGCTCCTCCATTTTGGTTCAGCTTGTGACTTACATGACCGTGCTCGGAGGTCGGTTCACTCTGGTTATGACCTGTCGCAACCGGAAACGCGATTTTTCCCAAACGAATGGAAATGGTTCGAACCGGTCTGACCGCTCAGTCCCAAACGAATGGCCCTTTTGTGTTTTCTTCAAAGATATAAATAGAAATACTAAATTCGGGTAGATTGGATTCACTTGAAACACATTTTATCCCATTAGGGTGAAAACAAATGACAACGCATGTCTACGAACTTTCCAATGTGGGGTCGGTATGAATGTTGCCCACAATACCATAATGATTTTTTTTTTTTTTTATACATGCCCACTAATATTATTTATATTTACTAACATATCAGACAGCCATCCAAAGAAAAATGAACCAAAGAGAAGTCCTGCGAACACAACCATGGACGCGCTGGTTGTCAAGATTGCCTGATCGCACACAAGATTGTTCTGAAAGTATGACATAAACATGATAACAGATAGATATGAAGTCTGTGCGGTGTTATTTAAACAATTGATTAGTTATCTGAATAAAAAGAAAAAGTCGATTGATCAAACTCAGCGAGTCAACAGAATACGTTGCATCTTACTTTATATGTACATACATGTTCTATTCCAAAGGTATTCATCTTTTGTTCTGACTAATGTCTATTATCTGTGTTTTTTCCAAAACATTTTCTTTCCCTTTTTACTACTTGGATTGAATTACAATAACAAAGATATACACAGGTATAAAATTTTTAAATTCTTATATATTTTGTTAAACTTGTTTGAGAAACCCAGTTTGGCAATTATTCAATGCAATTGATTAACTCAACCTTACTGTTTTGTATATGCACACCACACTGGGCCTGACCTTATTTACACAAAATATATAGGAATATATGATTTTGTATGCCTCTATGTTTATAGCTCTTATTTGTTATTGTAAATGAAGTGCAGGTAGTGAAATTATTGTCACATAACACCGTATAGCGCTACCGGATGTCGACGTATAGAAAAAATGCCTCAGAAAGTTATACGGTGGCGAAATGTCCTCTCGCGATCGGTGTATGGGACGCATAAAACGGACAAAACCCACAATGAACGCACGATCAACGCACAATAAACGCACGATCAACGTATTAGTAACAGACTTGTACCGCATAAAAGGTATGAGGAACGGACGAAACGTTCTTCGGACGTCTGACGAACGTATTTCTAACGGTCACGTAACAGACAGAACGGGTTTAAAAAAAACTTACCAACGGTATCCAATTGGGCATCCAACAGATCAAAACATGTCTGGATCAGGGCAGCTTGACAATGAACTCAAACCTTTCGGAAGGACCTTACCCATACAATGCAGGAAGACTAAATTTTGAGAGTTATAATATATTTTGCAGATGACCGCAGTCTAGGTGACTTGTAGCAAAATTATCCAATGAACGCGATGAACCCCTAGAATCATAGATTATTCAACATCAGTTTTGTCCAGTGGACCAACGTTTCACATCTGTTATTTATCAGTTCCGATGCGTTCCTTGTCAGTTATCGTATGTTGAACAAACGTTAAATATCCGGTAGTAGTCCGGTCGTGTATTAGGTCCACCGTACAAGAACGGATGTAAACAGGAGAAGTACCGAATAAGGAATTCACGAATAACGAACAAAACGAACACCAGCGCATTGCTACCATACACTGTAACGGACAACTTTGTACGGTGGTGTACGTTCCAATTTTGAACATGTTCAAAACCTTCCACTGGATGAAACGTACATCGATGGACAAGGAACGCCGACCCTGCATAAGAAACGGAAAAGAAACGTTTGCGAACGTACACGAACGGATTGAAAATTTTGTTATACGTTCGACGTCCGTTAGCGCTATATGGTTTAGTGTGACAGTAGCTTTAAAGTAGAACGTTTTTGATAAACACAGCTAATGTTTAGCCACCAAAACACAATACATTCTATACCATACCTCAGTTGCAAATGTTGACTTAAATACTGATTTATCATAAACCCATGAATTACAAGTAACTCTCTTGTGGCCGCTACGTTCATCTACCGAATTATTCATAGAAAAGACTTCACATCGGACATACTCTTTTTTGTTGTTTTCCAGTGTCTTCATAGGAATTGATAGATTTATAAGGCGGTGGTGGTATTCATTTTGAATTTCGAATGTGTCATTTGGATACTCTGGGATTTTACATCTAAAATAAAAATAGTTCACCAGAGAAGCACATTTATACAATACCATATCTAAGCACAGAAATTAGGAGTTCACATTTTAAAGCTACAAATGTGTATGAATACATTGGGTTATTTGTCTTTCGATCCTACCATCCTCTGACAAACGAATATTACTGTTTTAAACAAAATGTACTTTTCCACCTAGTAATGAAAGAAAATTGTTTCAAAAGTAAAAGTGAACAAAGTACGTTAATATAGATACTTGCTCCATCATTATAAATGAAAATTGTATTAGTTATCATGATGGACAATTATCTACTGGACACAAACTACTAATCGTATTGTTGTAAACATCGCCATTCTCAATGGTTATCATCATCATCATTATCATCATCATCATCATCATCATCATCATTATTATTATTATTATTATTATTATTATTATTATTATTATAGAAATATTCAAGATTAATAAATGTTTTCTGGTTTACGAATGACGAAATTTAAAAGTCCCGTGTCCCTGTAGGAATGGATGGTAATGGGAATCTTACTGCATGTTAGTATGTTCATAGACCAGGTCAAAATTGGTGCCAATTCGTAAAAAAAAAAATTCAAACCCCTTCATATAAAAGAACACATTTTGGATGGGACGTAAAGCAACAATAAGACAAATATAAAAATCACAGACACCAAGTTCTGAAAGACAGAAGAATCAGGAAACAATATTCAAATTAAGTGAAATTGGATTAACACGGGCATCTGAAAAACCAGCGTTAGGGTCAGGTACCATGGAGGAATAATACGATTTGATCTTCTTGCGTCAGACATTGATTTAATTTTCTTTGATTTGGTATAGAATATATTATAATATAAAAATCATAGATACCAAAGTATTATTCGAAAAACGGTTTTATGAGATCATATACAAATCAGATGAAAGTTACACACACTAGGACGTCCGAAAGTTTGGAAGTGGGATCAGGTGTTATGAAGGAGTATGCCTCCTCTGTTGACCGGTCTCAGCTGCCGTGAGTCCACGATTAAATTTAAATTAAATAATTGAGGAATGGATCTTCGTCATAATCGAAAAAAATACCAATGGTAACTATCGAACATGCAATTCAACATTTCACTCAGTGAAAAACTCAACAAACTACAACTTAAATTTACAAAATAACGGAATTCAGAGTGTTTGATTTTGGTTTAAAACATGTCATTTCTGCTAGAATTAGACATATCAAAATACCGATACCTGTGATTTGGAACTGCTAGAAAAATAACAATACTCAGCAAATGAAATCCAACCATGCTTGTAATTAATGCCTGAATCAGCAATGTTCGTTTTTGATATATGCCAAATTCCCCAATAATATGTAAAATTTCGTCAAACTGCATTCTGAAATCCGCTTGTTAACAGGAACACTCAAGCACCGTCAATAGAAACATTTGTCATAAACACGTTAAGATTGGTTGGTATTCGCTATACACAGTATAACCAATCACCAGATATAACTAATCGTTCAGTCAGCTGATGAATGCACATATCACTGACACAAGTATTTCGTTTTCAGAAAGAAAGTGCACTTGTTTCTATATTTATACTATTTTGTGTAAATGTGTTAAATGTTGATATTACTTGTATTATGAAGTAATGTTACAAATTAGAAGTTTTAGCGTTAAATACTCGAATTCACCAATGACTCTATTATGGTTTACTTTTAGGTCAGACATAAAGTAGGAGAAGCACTTCTGTCTAGTAATTCAATTTGCATCTTGTAGAAATACAAAATACTGCAAACTAAGCGAGAAATTTGATATTCACAGCAAATGACACGTGACAAAAAGAGAACGATTTCTTATTGAGTCCGAGAAAGGTATCCTAGGCACTTACAATATTATCTTCTCTTATTGTTTTATAGAGATACGTTTGTATTAATGTTAAATAATATACCGGGACGCAAGTTTTCGGCGTACAGGTGTTGTTAAAATTAGTAAAATTGACAGGAATGCTCTCTCCTCAAGGTATATATTAAAACAAGTAAAATACTTTCTTTAAAGTCGTTGTTGTAAATTTTACCACGAGATGTACATGCAAGATATATGCCTTAACAAACACTTTTTGAAGTAGAGACTCCACAACAAAATGAAATAGACACGATAAATTACGTATATTTCAAGTTACAGAACGATGACAATCGTTTTAATATAATAGTGAATGTGTATGGTACGATCGTGCACGTCCGTTGTCGTAGACATTGACTTATATACAGATTACATGTAATTTTGCATTAGAGATAATATCGAATACAGGTGCAAAGACGAATTGGGTTCGAACTATTTGTACAAGGCACCTACAGATGACTATCTGTTGCATTACTGGCGACGAAAACTTGCATACAGTCACGTACGAGAAACCATCCATCAAATAATTTCAACATTATACAAAATATTGTGATTGCAAACACTGCAATATAACTTTTAGAAAAACATGTTTCCGAAATATATACAGTACGCTTGATTATTGATTATTTTCTCGATAATCTTGAGTTCAAATAAAAATACCCGTGCAATAATTCCTTGTTAAAATAATGATATTCTGACTTTCCAAACTTCTTGTCGCTTAAGTTCAATTAGAAGTTTTGTGTCTATAAACAGTTCAAAAACGTATTGAATTAATTTATTGTCATTGCATCGATGTCTCGTATTATTTACGTGGTGCTGAACAAATTGGATAAAACTTCAAATATCAGCTTTCGTCTCCCATTTCCATTTGAAGGTACCGCAGTATAGTACACATTGCCCACTTGTTGAAATGTCTATCTCGATCCGCCCTTGGATAAAAAGAAGGTTTTCCAATTATCACTTCGTTCATATTACCATCATATACATTGAGATATTTACATGTTAAAACTGGTGATATATTTCGAATATACTAAAAACTAGTAAAATAATTATAAATATCGATTGATACTTCTTCAATTTTACATATTAACTAACAAATTAATAAATATTACTGATAGACGAAATATGTTTTTCTAGGATTTAGCATGTTACAGATGGAATATATTATGATGAATGACAATTTGCATTCCTTCAACCTAAAGTATTGAGAAACCATATTTCCATTCGTCTTTTACATTTATGTTTTTATACTTTAAAAATAAAAATAACTTTTACAACATAGAAATATACCGATATCTTAAAATTTTCAATCAAAAGTTTGCGAGAATTTCCATTTATCAGAATAATATCAGCTTCATCTATGTCATCAAAACATTGTATCTCGTGTCTCATTTTTTATAGAGAATACATGTATCAATATATTTAATATTGTGTAATATTTTGCAGTGATTTTCCAGTGAATGTTTATTTTTGATTAGTGTGAAACACACTTTACATTTCAGTGGGCAAATTTTATCTTCTTATAATGAGACTTAAGATAAATCGATAGTATATTTGAAGTTCAATGCATTATGAAAAGTTTTGTTATATGTTTTAAAAAATTCCTTTCCCTTTGGGGAATTGTGTAATGTGAATGCATTTATTTTGCAATCAGCACAGTTAGCACACACACACACACACACACACACACACTGATTCTTTCATCAAATGAATTTTGAGTTAAAATTTCGATAGTAGCAATTGAATTGACTTTACTAATTATTGTGACGAGGATTCATTCCTCACTTCTTTCCTTTGAATTTTACTGTGAACTTGTGTCGGTAGTGACCGGTCAATAGGGTATACTTACTCTGCCATGATACCTGCTAAGTTCTCAGGGGTCCGAGTTTTGTATACAGTCTCTTGAAAATCATGACAATTAATATTTTGGGATCTGTGATTTTCATATATTAAAAAGTTTTCAGAAACATCACCCCGAAATCTACAAAGTACAAGAAATCGACATTTGTATTTTACTGGTTACTACTTCAGGTATCTATAATTGGGTGATCGGAACTGCAAATTGTAAACACGTGTGTACGTAACATTGCTAAATAAAAACGATAGTTATGATATAATTTTGATTATGGAAATAAAAATTGTCCTCCCCGGCGGGGAATCGAACCCCGGTCTCCCGCGTGACAGGCGGGGATACTTACCACTATACTACCGAGGACTTGATACGAGAATTCTGTAGAAAGTAAGTAAAAACCCCACTTAAGATATGATTGACGCAGTGGCGCAGTTAAAGTTTTCTCAATTAAACTAGTTTTTTTCTGGAGAAAAACTAGGTGAAACACAATTCTTGTGATTTTGGCTCATTTAAACCTATTTTTTCTCCAGTTAATGTTGGCTACTCACTTTTTGTGTTTGTATATGGCACAGGACGACATCTTTTTGTGTTTGTTGTACTAGTATATGGCACAGGACGAATTTGTTGTACTAGTATATGGCACAGGACGTGTTTGTTGTACTAGTATGTGGCACAGGACGTGTTTGTTGTACCAGTATATGGCACAGGACGTGTTTGTTGTACTAGTATATGGCACAGGACGTGTTTGTTGTACCAGTATATGGCACAGGGCGTGTTTGTTGTACTAGTATATGACACAGGACGACAACTTTTTGTGTTTGTTGTACTAGTATATGGTACAGGACGTGTTTGTTGTACCAGTATATGGTACAGGACGTGTTTGTTGTACCAGTATATGATACAGGACGTGTTTGTTGTACCAGTATATGATACAGGACATGTTTGTTGTACCAGTATATGGTACAGGACATGTTTGTTGTACCAGTATATGGCACAGGACGTGTTTGTTGTACCAGTATATGGTACAGGACGTGTTTGTTGTACCAGTATATGGCACAGGACGTGTTTGTTGTACCAGTATATGGCACAGGACGTGTTTGTTGTACCAGTATATGGCACAGGACGTGTTTGTTGTACCAGTATATGGCACAGGACGTGTTTGTTGTACTAGTATATGGCACAGGACGTGTTTGTTGTACTAGTATATGACACAGGACGACAACTTTTTGTGTTTATTGTACTAGTATATGGCACAGGACGTGTTTGTTGTACCAGTATATGGCACAGGACGTGTTTGTTGTACCAGTATATGGCACATACTACCGAGGACTTGATGAGGTATAAATGTAAAATAGTAAGTAAAAAAGAAACACTTAATATATAATTGTCACATAGAACATTGATTCATTCAAATTTTAGAATTCAATTACTCCGTTATATACAAAGCTTTATTATTCATGAATTTTTCCCATATCGTCAATCATATTATGCGACCTTGACAAGTCACTATGCGTAAAGACTCTCTCTTTATTTACAATTATCTATACCTATAAGATAATTTCGTCTGCCACCTGTCCGAAAAGTAAATGTTCTACTCTGTGTTTGTGGAGGATTTCATTCTAATCATCAGATGGTCTCTTTGGGATATATACGAGAGAAAATAATACATAAAATGGGCATGTAATTGTTTTCAACGTCGACAGGTCATATCCCTGTAACTTAACCTTACAACATGTATTTGTATATGAATACCATACTGGATATACCCTTATTTTCACAAAATATACCAAATAAAATGAATATTAAAATCACAAGTACCAAAGTATTAATCTTCATGATGTTCAAATTATGATATAAAATCTGGTAAATATTAGACAAACTCAGGCATCTTCACGTGTCTTTAATCCATTTTGTATATCCATCATGCTATCAATAGAAACAAACGATGGTACCTGTCTTTAAACTGTTTTTATTTTATCTTTTCGTGTATATCACGCTACATCGTCATTACGGTATTATTTTTATACCGTTAATAGTGTTTTCTCGCTCAGATAGCATCATTTAAATTCCAGTCTTCTCAAATGCTAAAATATTCATTTAAACAGTGGGTACTACTGGATGGATTTACCAATACATTTAAATGTATTATTTAACCTTGTATGATACCACTTTTTCCGTCGGAAATGTGCATTTATTTTAAATTCAAGCGCAGCTGATGAAATCGTATGGACAGAGACGATCGTCTTGGGCATATGTTTTAACCTCTATTGTAAAACAGATATGTCTAGTAGGACCCCATTGAATTGTTCTACTTTCACACTCGTATTACATGCAAACAAAACAACATACGAAAAGGTAATTTATAAGAGCGTTATATCTTTATATCAGCATGATTTCAAAAGCATCATCGGTTAAAACAGAACGTATATTTTAAAATTACCAAGTATGGCATGTGTTTCTATGAGAGTTACATCCCTTAGAGTAATATTTCTTTTATTTTGCAAACATAGTACCTAGCTAATGAAAATTAAAATATATATATATATATCCTCAGTATATCAAATATTATAAACATAATACCAAAGTGATAATGCTCAAGACGATCGTTTCTGTCAATTAGATTTCATCATTTGAGCTCCAATTTTAAAAAGATTTTCTGAAAAGAAAGTGGTATCAAACGACACCAAATAATAAATCTTAACGTACAGCCAAAATCCCTCTAAGAATAACCACTGTAAAAAGATGACTATCATAGTTTTAGAAGAATTTAGAATTAAACAACTCATCAAAAAGACACATGCATTTATATATTCTGCTATCACTACATGAAATGTCCGCACATTTGAGCAAATGGATTTTATCAATCATCCCTGATACTTTTATCAAGTTGAAACCATAAATGTCCTTACGAGTAATGTATCAAATGGACAATTTTGAGACCTACGTTTTTTAAGTATTTTGTTACATTTCATCGAGACATTAAAACAAATATAGTATATATGCAAAATCAAAAATATGAAATTCGGTGAAAACTCTCACAAGATAGAAATACGTTTTTATTTTAAAATTCTTTTCATAAACACGAAAAAAAGTGCCCTCCCCGGCGGGGAATCGAACCCCGGTCTCCCGCGTGACAGGCGGGGATACTTACCACTATACTACCGAGGACTTATGAGAAGTCACCGTCATATCAAGGAATAGCGAGTTAATAAGATATCATAATTATATATATATATCGTGTAAATGTTTAATCAAATAATTTATATTAACAACTTCATTTAATTTTCTCAAAATATGATTATGTATCACACAACTGTCAACGAAAGTCAATGGAATCAGGTGGACCGTTTGAGTCCCCGAGGGTATACATAAACCTAGTACCTGGTATTTCGGTACCAGCTGATCATCTTATACTAAAGTAATATTTGGCACTGTTAACACTATTTAAATTCGAAAATTGTATAAAGCTAAGGTGGTCATTTTTTGAGTGGTTACTCTTAGACGGATTTCGGCTATACTTTTCTTTTGTTTACATAGGTCCTCATTATTTAGAATCAGGTTCAAAATTTCCTCGTTTTCATATCTTCCATCCAATATTCCAGAAAAACGGTGATTAAAAAACGACTTTATTACGTTTCCGAGAGCAAAACATGTCTTAAGGTAGGAATATTTATGAAATTTAAGGTAAATTACAACAGAAACACAAAAGGTAGCGATGTTTAAAAGAAATAAAAATGGTCAAAATACCGATTTGACAATTGGCGGTAGCGAAACTGTTTCATCCCTTTCCGCCTACTATACTATCTAGAACACACAAGCCAGTAATTTTACCTTAAAAATCCTCTATGATACGTGCCCCTGTGCTCCAAATACCTATTTTACAGGTTACTACTTCAGGTTGATCGGAACTGCACATTGTTAACACGTGTGTACGTAACATTGCTGAATAAAAGCGTTAGTTATGATATAATTTTGATTATGGAAATAAAAATTGTCCTCCCCGGCGGGGAATCGAACCCCGGTCTCCCGCGTGACAGGCGGGGATACTTACCACTATACTACCGAGGACTTGATACGAAACTTCTGTAGAAAGTAAGTAAAAAACCCACTTAAGATATGATTGACACATAGAAGATTAATTTATTCAAATTTTAGAATTTAATTACTCCGTTATATACAAAGCTTTATTATTCATGAACTTTTCCCATATCGTCAATCACATTATGCGACCTTTACATGCCACATATATACGTAATGACTCTCTATCTTTATTTACAATTATCTAATACCTATAAGATAGTTTCGTCTGCACCTGTCCTAAAAGTAAATGTTCTACTCTGTGCCTCGTGGAGAATTGGACCTCTGTCTCCTGCGTGAAAGACAGGGATACTTATCACTCTACTACCGAAGTATCAATTACCATTGGTATAACTAAATGTGCGTAAATTATTGAAACTGACAGGTGTGAGGAAGAGAAAATCTTCGCGTACACAAAAGGTATAATTTTTAATTTTGTCGATAACCAGGCAATCTCCTACACAGAGTTGTCGGTCCTTACACTCTTCAACAATCTCCGTCAACGTTCAACTGCGAGTGAAAAATCATATTATTAATCATGTTATTGTGGCGCAGTTAAAGTTTTCTCAATTAATGTAGTTTTTTTCTGGAGAAAAACTAGGTGAAACACAATTCTTGTGATTTTGGCTCAGTTAAACCTAGTTTTTTTCCAGTTAATGTTGGCTACTGACTTTTTGTGTTTGTATATGGCTCAGGACGACATCTTTTTGTGTTTGTTGTACTAGAATATGGCACAGGACGAGTTTGTTGTACTAGTATATGGCACAGGACGTGTTTGTTGTACCAGTATATGGCACAGGACGTGTTTGTTGTACTAGTATATGGCACAGGACGTGTTTGTTGTAATAGTATATGGCACAGGACGTGTTTGTTGTACTAGTATATGGCATAGAACGTGTTTGTTGTACTAGTATATGACACAGGACGACAACGATTTGTGTTTGTTGCACTAGTATATGGTACAGGACGTGTTTGTTGTATCAGTATATGGTACAGGACGTGTTTGTTGTACTAGTATATGGCACAGGACGTGTTTGTTGTATCAGTATATGGCACAGGACGTGTTTGTTGTACTAGTATATGGCACAGGACGTGTTTGTGTTGTACCAGTATATGGCACAGGACGTGTTTGTTGTACTAGTATATGGCACAGGACGTGTTTGTTGTACTAGTATATGGCATAGAACGTGTTTGTTGTACTAGTATATGACACAGGACGACAACGATTTGTGTTTGTTGCACTGGTATATGGTACAGGACGTGTTTGTTGTATCAGTATATGGTACAGGACGTGTTTGTTGTACTAGTATATGGCACAGGACGTGTTTGTTGTATCAGTATATGGCACAGGACGTGTTTGTTGTACCAGTATATGGCACAGGACGTGTTTGTTGTACTAGTATATGACACAGGACGACAACATTTTGTGTTTGTTGTACTAGTATATGGTACAAGACGTGTTTGTTGTACCAATATGTAGTACAGGACGTGTTTGTTGTACCAGTATATGGTACAGAACGTGTTTGTTGTACCAGTTTATGGTACTGGACGTGTTTGTTGTACCAGTATATGGCACAGGACGTGTTTGTTGTACCAGTATATGGCACAGGACGTGTTTGTTGTACTAGTATATGGCATAGAACGTGTTTGTTGTACTAGTATATGACACAGGACGACAACGATTTGTGTTTGTTGCACTAGTATATGGTACAGGACGTGTTTGTTGTATCAGTATATGGTACAGGACGTGTTTGTTGTATACTAGTATATGGCACAGGACGTGTTTGTTGTATCAGTATATGGCACAGGACGTGTTTTGTTGTACCAATATATGGCACAGGACGTGTTTGTTGTACTAGTATATGACACAGGACGACAACATTTTGTGTTTGTTGTACTAGTATATGGTACAAGACGTGTTTGTTGTACCAATATGTAGTACAGGACGTGTTTGTTGTACCAGTATATGGTACAGAACGTGTTTGTTGTACCAGTTTATGGTACTGGACGTGTTTGTTGTACCAGTATATGGCCCAGGACGTGTTTCTTGTACTAATATATGGCACAGGACGTGTTTGTTGTACTAGTATATGGCCCAGGACGTGTTTGTTGTACTAGTATATGGCACAGGACGTGTTTGTTGTACCAGTATATGGTACAGGACGACCTCTTTCGATTCCATCATGCTATCAATAGAAACAAACGATGGTACTTGTCTTTAAATTGTTTTTATTTTATCTTTCTGTGTATATCACGCTATATCGTCATTACGGTATTATTTTTATACTCTTAATAGTGTTTTCTCGCTCAGATAGCATCATTTAAATTCCAGTCTTCTCAAATGCTAAGAAATTCATTTAAACAGTGGGTACTACTGGATGGATTTACCAACACATTTAGATGTATTATTTAACCTTGTGTGATACCACTTTTTCCGTCGGAAATGTGCATTTATTTTAAATTCAAGCGCAGCTGATGAAATCTTATGGACAGAGACGATCGTCTTGGGCATACGTTTTAACCTCCATTGTAAAACTATGGTACTGTTAAAGATATGTCTAGTAGGACCCCATTGAATTGTTCTACTTTCACACTCGTATTACATGCAAACAAAACAACATACGAAAAGGTAATTTATAAAAACGTTATATCTTTATATCAGCATGATTTCAAAAGCATCATCGGTTAAAACAGAACGTATATTTTAAAATTACCAAGTATGGCATGTGTTTCTATGAGAGTTACATCCCTTAGAGTAATATTTCTTTTATTTTGCAAACATAGTCCCTAGCTAATGAAAATTAATTGTGAGAGTATATATATATATCCTCAGTATATCAAATATTATAAACATAATACCAAAGTGATAATGCTCAAGACGATCGTTTCTGTCAATTAGATTTCATCATTTGAGCTCCAATTTCAAAAAGATTTTCTGAAAAGAAAGTGGTATCAAACGACAGCAAATAATAAATCTAAACGTACAGCCAAAATCCCTCTAAGAGTAACCACTGTAAAAAGATGACTATCATAGTTTTAGAAGAATTTAAAATTAAACAACTCATCAAAAAAACACATGCATTTATATATTCTGCTATCAATACATGAAATGTCCGCACATTTGAGCAAATTGATTTTATCAATCATCCCTGATACTTTTATCAAGTTGAAACCATAAATGTCCTTACGAGTAATGTATCAAATGGACAATTTTGAGACCTACGTTTTTTAAGTATTTTGTTACATTTCATCGAGACATTAAAACAAATATAGTATATATGCAAAATCAAAAATATGAAATTCGGTGAAAACTCTCACAAGATAGAAATACGTTTTTATTTTTAAATTCTTTTCATAAAAACGAAAAAAAATATGCCCTCCCCGGCGGGGAATCGAACCCCGGTCTCCCGCGTGACAGGCGGGGATACTTACCACTATACTACCGAGGACTTATGAGAAGTCACCGTCATATCAAGGAATAGCGAGTTAATAAGATATCATAATTATATATATATCGTGTAAATGTTTAATCAAATAATTTATATTAACAACTTCATTTAATTTTCTCAAAATATGATTATGTATCACACAACTGTCAACGAAAGTCAATGGAATCAGTGGACCGTTCGAGTCCCCGAGGGGTATACATAAACCTAGTACCTGGTATTTCGGTACCCAGCTGATCATCTTATACTAAAGTAATATATTTGGCACTGTTAACACTATTTAAATTCGAAAATTGTATAAAGCTAAGGTGGTCATTTTTTGAGTGGTTACTCTTAGACGGATTTCGGCTATACTTTTTGAGATATTATTTGGCCTTGTATGATACCACTTTATCTTTAGAAAATACACATACTTTTCAAATTGGAGCTCAACTGATGAAGTCTAATTGACAGAAACGATATCGTCTTGAGCATTATAACTTTGGTATTATGTTTATAATTTTTATAACCTGTCTGTCAAATTATGGATAGATCTAACTTAATGAATATTGTCAATTGTCATAAGTTTTTAAAGTATCCAGTTTTTCGTTAGCAAAGCTTCACCATCCATCCATGTACTGCTGTACCGAGAAGTGCCTTTCAATGGCAAATCATTCGTCCATTCAAAACACAACTATATGTCACTCCAAACACAGGGGCACGTATCATAGAGGATTTTTAAGGTAAAATTACTGGCTTGTGTGTTCTAGATAGTATAGTAGGCGGAAAGGGATGAAACAGTTTCGCTACCGCCAATTGTCAAATCGGTATTTTGACCATTTTTTATTTCTTTCAACATCGCTACCTTTTGTGTTTCTGTTGTAATTTACCTTAAATTTCATAAATATTCCTACCTTAAGACATGTTTTGCTCTCGGAAACGTAATAAAGTGGTTTTTAACCACTTTCCTCAAAACGGACATATCCTATGACCGGAAGTTAACAGAACCATTCGGAACTTTTCTTGAGGTACCTCAACGGAAGTGGACAAAATCAGGTAAGTTCAGAAAGGTTAATACTCAGCACCAAATAATTCATAAAGCGGGAATTACAAACTGAAAAAATTGTAAAAATGGAAAATAGCAATTTTATTGCATCTTGGTGAGAATTTATTCAAGAAATTGATACCAAACACTGAAATAACATTATAAAATTTTATATATCACCAAAAACTTAAAACATAGAAAATGAACACCAGAAAAATATAACTATTTTTCAGATGAAAAAGAAGGGGGTGTTACAATCAAAATAATAAGAGAAATGAATATTTTCACAGCACCAAACAGTTTTTTCCAAATAACTTATAAGTGAAAATGTTGTCAACCACAAAATGAGTTTGAACTTAAACAAATTAAAGTTTCAATGGCTTGAGTTAAATTTGTTAGACTTTTTCTGACAAAGTCAAAGACTTTGAAAGAGGACTAGAAAAGAGGTGTGCCACCTGCAGTCAAAAGACAGGAGATGTTTATGTTTGATTTGGATTACCACTGCCAAAAAACTGCACACAAATAGAATTTTCCAAGGAAAGGAGATAACCCCTATACCCCCTCCACCTCAACCTTCTGGATCTGCCACTGCTAAAGATAATAGCATATTGTGAATAGAAAGAACTGAAAGCAGCTGTTAACATTAACCTGTAAAAAATGTAAATGATATAAATGTGCGCTGCGTAAAGATGAAATGTGTCATAACCTTTCAATATACTTGTTTGTTATGTTGAGGGAAAATATCAAGGTATCAACAATAATAACGGACACAATAAATTATGTCAATGTATGACCTAGCTTCTACATTTTTCATTTATGTAATATTCATTATTTACACCAAATGTGACACTAATATGATTTATATCTAAAGAATAAACAAATTGGCCTGCATCTCCACTTTTTTTTATAAAAAGGGGTAAAAACATACCTATGAAGAAGTATTCAAACATTTACTAAACAATATATTTTAATTTTCTTTGTTGGCCATATCTTCCTTGCAAGACTGACAAAACCATTCATTGTCAAGTTCATCAAGCTCCACCTTCAAACAGTCGCCATGAAACCAGGTATCACACCCCACTGAATCAAAACTAGCATCCTGATGACAAATGCCACATGGCCATTTCACTGGTCCTTTTTTGCGCTTTCCCTTTAGCCCCTTCTTACCCCTTTTTTTACTTGGTCTTTTTGGGGCAACTTCAACCTGAGCCTGATTACTGGTTGTAGCTACAGAATCATCTGTGTTTCTGTCTACAATATCCATTGTTGTCTCACAAACAGGTGACATTGGTTTGCACATTTTGTGTATCATTGAAGATTTTATAATTAGGCATCACAACAGATTCAATAATTATAGGTTTTAGTTTCTCTGCAATATTTTTCTTAGTTGTCAATGATTTGTAGGATTGTAAGTTATAAGCCTCACACAAAAGGAACAATTCAGTTTTTTTTAAACTTGTTTCCCAATAAACAATCTCCAGAAAGTAAATCTGATTGCAACCTTTTATGGGAAGCATTTCTGCATTCCGAGCTATCATTCTTAATTGTGTTGATATCAAATATTCTTTTTTTCTTGATCTCAGTTCTCATTTTTATCTGTTTCCTTGTTGCTTCTGTCTTTTCAGCATTCTTTTCCTGTAAATACTCTCTCCTTAGCTGGGCAATGCTCATCATGGTGTATTTCTGTAATACCTTGTCAAAAATGACATCCATGGCAGAGTTTTAAATTGTTTTTTTTCTGAATTTGGAACTCAAAACTTTGGAATAAATTAATCCACTTAGCACTTAAATCATTGTCTTCCTTCAGTTGCGTTTTCATATATGCTGAGAATGCAGTTCCATATAAATTGAAATTTGTTTCACTTTGTATCAGTCGAACTTTGTAATCAAGCTGAAGAAAAAAATCAAAACAAGGATCACTTACATTTGTTAAACCTCTTCGGATATATTTTGACGTCTACAAATCTCATTTAAAGATTCTTTATCCACTGAATGTTCTAATTCTGTCTCATTAGCTTCCAAATGTTCTATCAAAATTCTTCTGAAGTATGAGCTGTCGTACAAGGGTAGATTGTTTAGCATTGTATAAATTCATAACTATTCTTGACTTTATCTTTTTCTTCAGCCGACAAATACACCATCCAGCAATATATCTGATTTTTCCTCTTCCTCCCTCGGATTCTAAAAACACTTTTCCCTTCTCTACTTTTACCTTTTCTCTCATTTCAATCTTTATTGGTTCAGCCTCAATCTTGATCATTTCCTTTCTCAAACCAGTGGTCAATTTAAAAATAACATTGTGCTGATCAGCTGATGGATTATGGCCAAATAAATATCTTACTTTCATTTTGTAACACTCGTCTAACATAAAGGTATTCACATTCAAGTTTATCTCCAGCCACAAAATATCTCTCTTTGATCAGACACAGTTCATCCCATACAAACTGAATAAAACATTTGGTTTCTTCCATGTGTTCCTGTAGGTAGTGAATGGCTTCATTTTCGGCCTTCTGTCGTTCTGTGTAAATAGCATCATATTTAAAAGCATTAAGAATGTTCATAATATTGATTTCATTTGGTAACTCAAATTTACTATCAGTAATAGGTAGCCTCTTTTTCAAATCTGTCCAAAATTTGCAGAAGTTCTATGTTTATCTTCATCTGCATCTACATTTGGATCAGAGTAGGAAGACGTTTCAGATGTAGTGTGGCATACTTCAGAAATCTGTGGTACATTGCTAGATGTATCTGAGAAATCAAGTTCTTTATTACAACAGCATCCTCTATTGTCATCAATAAGAAATTGGTGCACTATTTAAAAAGTCAGTCAGGTATTTTGGAGGTTTTATTAAAACATTTTTATGGAAATTTTTAACTTGAAGTCCTATTTTATTTGGTACTCTGCTTAATCCCACAGCTAATTGTCCAAACTGGAAGATTCCTTTACATTCAAGAGAAACCCATTTTATAGTCATCCCTTGCGATTTGTGAATTGTCATTGCAAAAGCCACTTTCAGAGGAATTTGTTTTCTACAACCAACATCTCGTTTCAATTGAGCACTGTACTTAGTGAAGGAAAATGTTGTTATTTTCACTTGTTTTTGAATTGATTCAAACTGCACAACTATGTTATCTTCATTTGCTTCCCTTACAACTCCACTTAAACCATTCACAAGTTCATCTGACAAATTAACAATTAAAATAACAGGACATCCAACTTTAACATGGAGTGCTTCCTCACCTGCACAGCCTCTGGTGTCTCCTTCATCAACAGCATAATAAACATGCTCTTCACCTGAAACAGAAATGTTATGTATGTACTATAAATTTTAAATTAATTAATTATTTACTAATGCACAAAAAAAATACCATTACAATTACATTCTGGACAGTTTTAGAAAGTCTCGTAATAAGGGGTGGGGGTAATGTTGTGATTTAATTTGCTAACCCTTTGACTAAAACACAGTAGTTATCATGTTAGTCTTGCAAATCTGATCTGTGCTCTATCAGATGTATCTTAACCCAATTCCAAAACAGAAGCTCTGAAGAGCCTTTAACGCTAGAAAATGGCTCCTACACATTTCAACATTTTTTTAGCCATGCAGTACACTTTCATTCCAATAGGCCCTGTGGTTTCACTGGAGAAGATTTTTGAAAGTATTCTCATTTCATCAAACTATTTCGTTAACTATGTCCCCTACTGGTGGCAATCTTAATCTATAAACTTTTTTTAGGGGACCACGCAATGTTTAAGTTGGGTAAATGCTGGCAAAATCTCATCCTGTATGTCAAGTTAGGCTGCCAGAAAAACTGGCTCATATTAAAGTCACATATAAAGATATTTTGAGGTATTGTAAGTTACTGCAAAATGGTTTAAAATCTGAAAACTTAATGCTAACCCAACCCCCCCCCCCCCCCAACCCCCACACTCAAACCAAAAAAAAACTTTTCATCAAAAGATAAATTACAGAACAGTAAACGGATTAAAGAAATCGGTAATATATATAACTGACTGAAATCATATCTAAAAAGCCATATAAATGGTAAATGACTGCTTTCATTATCATTGTTATTTTTTTCAGGATTTGTTCCAATGTTTCTTTAGCAGACAGTGGAAAGATTCACTCTGATGAACTGTACTCAAAGTATAAAGATGAATACAAATCAGAAAAATGGACAACCTTTGGTAAAAGCTATGTTTTCAAAAGTTGTTTTACAAATTTTTTCCATCAGCAAAACATTCGAAATCAGAGTTGAAAAAGAAAGAAAACATGTATATACAGTATCAACTGGAAAAGGAAATCTTGAACTTGATAGCACTTTGAAATTGTGTAATATTGAACAAAATCTGGACAGAAGCTGTATCATTTTGTGTGTAAAACAGATTTTACTGTGCAAATTGGTATTGTCACTAACTGGAAATCAAATGGTAATCAAATATTTAAAGAGGTTAATTTCAATTTTGCCACTAACACTTGGAATCTTAGAGTAAGAGATGTTCTTGTGAATTTGGAAGATTTGGGACTGAAAAACTATTTCAATGGTACTTTTAAATAACTTTAAAGACATTCTTTATATAGTTAAAACAAATCCGTTTATGTATTGGACTTGAAACTGATGGAAGAAAAAAATTCCCATTTCATATTATTGTTGAAAACATCTGCAATACAGAAGGAGTAAATGATATATATAAAACGCATGCGTTGTGCTCATGTTTAACAGTACTGACATGGTTATGCACTGGAGATGCATGTTTCAAATGTAGGAAACTACTGCATTCTGTAAAAAATGAAAATGATGCCAATTTAATAAATTTGGAAGAAACTCAAGAAAAGGACATGAAACAAATTTTAGACTTTATTTTTCCTGGAGCAACACCTGAAATGCAGTCTTTTTTTTCAAAGTTCAAAGTGATATTTTAAAACAAAATGACACAAGAGCAAGGCGATGGGATAAGAGCATAATTAAGACCTGTCTTACACTGTATTCCAGAAGTCCGCAAACATTTCAAGATTTAAAAGATGCAAACATTTGTGTACTTCCGTCAGGACGCTTATTACAAAAATACAAAAATATAGTTCCACAAAATCCAGGTATTAATATGGAGGTTTTTCACTGGATGCATAATACTGCCAAGAAAATTGGTCTCCCCCCTTCAGGATATTTTGGTGGCTTAATTCATGATGAGACTAAAATACAACAAGATCTAGTGATGAATATGAAAGGGAAAGAAAACAGATTGATTGGTTGGATTGAAAACGGGGGAAGAAGCAGAGTGTATTCGGATTTTGAAAGAGAAAAGTGTTTCCAGAACACTTGCCTCTGAGGTGCTACAGGTATCGTTTTTGGGCTACACAGGATTCCGTTTTCCTGTTGCCCCATTACCCTACAGCAGGAGTTACTGCCTCAGAACTTTATGTTAATATATGGGACATTGTATCAGGTCTTCAGTCATGGGGATTCACAGTGGATTTTATTCTTCAAGACGGCGGGGAACAAAATCGTGAATTCATAAAAATGCACTTTAAAGATGATCACGATGCTAGAGATAATCATTATATGAGTGAAAATGTTGTTAATCCTACCAGAAAAATTGGGCATTCCCAAGATTTCTCCCACAATGTAAAAAAACTCAGGAATGCTGTCTTCAGCAGTGGCATACACAATCATAATACAAGGAAAATCATGAAGGGAGATAACTGTATTGTATGGGACCACTGGCTGAATGCTGCTAAATGGGATGAGGAAACCAATCCCCGTAAGATCCACTACAAACTAACATATGCTCATCTACACCCGGATTCAGCAGAGAAGATGAGGAACCATTTAGCCGAGGAAGTTTTAGACTCGGATATGTTAAATTTGATGCAGCAATACAAAAATTCCTTGATAAATGGTGATATTTTAAACAGCACTGTTGAATTTCTGCATAACACTAGCAAACTTATATCAATTTTCAGGGATAAACGGCCAATTACATCAGTTAATGACTCTAGAATTACATCTCTCAAAGCTATTTCACATTGGTTTCAATCTTAGAGAAATGATATTAACTCTTTGCAGATATCCGCCAAAGACAAGGAAAAAATGCTCCCTGCAAAAAAATGTCTAGATGATGTAGAAAGTTTAATTTCAACTTTTGTGGAAATTTGTAAAATTCATTTGTCAGAATTTAAGGGAGAAGGTGTTTGTCCTGGAAGATTTAACTCTGACATCATTGAGAATAACTTTTGTCAGTCAGGGGTTTGCATAATGGTAATTCAACCCATCCAAACTATTACTCCTATGCAAATACAATAAACAGTGTTGTTCTTGGTCAGTCATCAAAGTCAAAAGGTCGCAAGTCTAATGCAGGAATTCCAACAGCAGATCCATACACATTTGATGTAGATTTGCCTAGAAAATGTAAAAAACGGACACCATGTACAGACATAACAAACCTCACTCAATAGAAGGTATACAGCAGTGGTAAGTAATCTAGTATTAAAAACCTCAGGGGCTGTTGTATGTTACTACAGAGGTGGCAGAGGAGTAAACTAGTTACCCCTATCCCACTACCAGTACTTACCATCCATTTCTAATAAACATTTGGCATTCCAAACATCAACATCAAAGTTGACAGCATACAATTTTACTGGCCTCTCTACTGGAGGTAAATTTCTTTGAAGTCTGATGGAGTGCTTATTTCTCCTCTACAAAAAATGTAAAAAGATGTCATTACAGAGAATAATATGTTGTATTGATAATTCAGAACTCTCTATTCCTTGGGGTTATTTTTTTTATTATTATTGTTTTAGGTATTTGTAACCGATAAGACTTCACCCTACTACATATGTGTCTTGCAGGTCAAAATCAGGTTATCACAACAATAGGATATGTTATGTTGCAGAACTTACCAAATCAAAAAAGTTATAACTATACCTGTCAAAATCAGAATTTCTGCACCCTTATGAAACTTGCTTAGTTACCAATTTGACCTATCCTTTAAGTTGGTCCCCCCCCCCCTCTCTTTTTCACCATTCTTTTTCATTTACATGTACATATTACATAATCTGGTTTATCAAAAGTTGATTATTGCAGAAAGTTATAGAGGATTTATAAAACACAGTATTTCAAAGACATGCTTCTTATACTTATTTACTTGGATAAACATGTAGAACCATGAGATATTAATGCAATATATTCTTGTATATATTCAGACTGACAGAAAATAAAATATTCAAGTGAACTTTTCTGGTATATATTTTTTGTTTTAAGGAGTTATAATACAGCTTTTGCTTTCTGTTGGCAGTATGGTGTAATAAAATGCAGAATTAAGGCACCATTTGACTTTTGAGGAATTATAATTACAAATAAACCTCAAAATCAATATTTATGTATGCGTTCTATACATGACAATCACTGTCAATTCAACTGAATATACTTTGAACATAGTTTTAAGTCTACTGTTAAAAATAAAAAAATATATATGATTCAGTGGAAAGATTTAACACTAGAAATATCGAATGAATAAAGGAGGGTATAAACATAATTCCCTATGAAGGAACAAAGTTCTGTGCCTTTAGGGTGGGGAAACATGTAATCTAGCTGTTAACTAAAATCACCTAGAAACTTCATGAATAGCCTTTATTATATCTGGTTCATCTTGTCTGTGTACTTCTTTTAGCTCAAGTACATGGAAAACTTCCATGAGGCTGGACTTTATAACTAAATCACCATTATCTCCATATTCTATATTGGCAACAGGTGGAAGCTGGTGCATATCGCCTGAAAGTATAACTTGAATACCTCCAAATGGTTTATTGTTTTTTCGGACATTCAATTTGTTCAAAAGTTTTCTTACTGAGCATGGAAATTTCATCTATAATCAATACATCGGTAGTCTGTATTGCATTCTTTTGTTTACATAGGTCCTCATTATTTAGAATCAGGTTCAAAATTTCCTCGTTTTCATATCTTCCATCCAATATTCCAGAAAAACGGTGGACAGTTATGACTGGAAGCTCTGAGATGGTCATGACTGATTTTAAAACACTTGAGGCCTTCCCAGTACTTGCAGTTACAGCGATATTTTTTTGATTAGTTGTCAATACTTCAATAACTCTACATAAAGTGTAAGTCTTGCCAGTTCCAGGACAACCTGTAATGAACAAATTATGCCCGTTTTCTGCCAAACGTATGACATCTTGCTGGATCGTCATTTTCCCGGACTTTTTCTATCGTTCCCGTACTTTTTTTCGGTTTCTCTCGTGACTAATCTCATTATCTACGTACATTCCGAAGTTTCCGATTGTAAATTATTTGCTGCGAAACTGATTCTGTTAACTTCCGGTCATAGGATATGTCCGTTTTGAGGAAAGTGGTTCAAAAACGACTTTATTACGTTTCCGAGAGCAAAACATGTCTTAAGGTAGGAATATTTATGAAATTTAAGGTAAATTACAACAGAAACACAAAAGGTAGCGATGTTTAAAGAAATAAAAATGGTCAAAATACCGATTTGACAATTGGCGGTAGCGGAAACTGTTTCATCCCTTTCCGCCTACTATACTATCTAGAACACACAAGCCAGTAATTTTACCTTAAAAATCCTCTATGATACGTGCCCCTGTGCTCCAAATACCTATTTTACAGGTTACTACTTCAGGTTGATCGGAACTGCACATTGTTAACACGTGTGTACGTAACATTGCTGAATAAAAGCGTTAGTTATGATATAATTTTGATTATGGAAATAAAAATTGTCCTCCCCGGCGGGGAATCGAACCCCGGTCTCCCGCGTGACAGGCGGGGATACTTACCACTATACTACCGAGGACTTGATACGAAACTTCTGTAGAAAGTAAGTAAAAAACCCCACTTAAGATATGATTGACACATAGAAGATTAATTTATTCAAATTTTAGAATTTAATTACTCCGTTATATACAAAGCTTTATTATTCATGAACTTTTCCCATATCGTCAATCACATTATGCGACCTTTACATGCCACATATATACGTAATGACTCTCTATCTTTATTTAAAATTATCTATACCTATAAGATAGTTTCGTCTGCCACCTGTCCTAAAAGTAAATGTTCTACTCTGTGCCTCGTGGAGAATTGGACCTCTGTCTCCTGCGTGAAAGACAGGGATACTTATCACTCTACTACCGAAGTATCAATTACCATTGGTATAACTAAATGTGCGTAAATTATTGAAACTGACAGGTGTGAGGAAGAGAAAATCTTCGCGTACACAAAAGGTATAATTTTTAATTTTGTCGATAACCAGGCAATCTCCTACACAGAGTTGTCGGTCCTTACACTCTTCAACAATCAACTGCGAGTGAAAAATCATATTATTAATCATGTTATTGTGGCGCAGTTAAAGTTTTCTCAATTAATGTAGTTTTTTTCTGGAGAAAAACTAGGTGAAACACAATTCTTGTGATTTTGGCTCAGTTAAACCTAGTTTTTCTCCAGTTAATGTTGGCTACTGACTTTTTGTGTTTGTATATGGCACAGGACGACATCTTTTTGTGTTTGTTGTACTAGAATATGGCACAGGACGAGTTTGTTGTACTAGTATATGGCACAGGACGTGTTTGTTGTACTAGTATATGGCACAGGACGTGTTTGTTGTACCAGTATATGGCACAGGACGTGTTTGTTGTACTAGTATATGGCACAGGACGTGTTTGTTGTAATAGTATATGGCACAGGACGTGTTTGTTGTACTAGTATATGGCATAGAACGTGTTTGTTGTACTAGTATATGGCACAGGACGTGTTTGTTGTACTACTATATGACACAGGACGACAACGATTTGTGTTTGTTGCACTAGTATATGGTACAGGACGTGTTTGTTGTACTAGTATATGGCACAGGACGTGTTTGTTGTATCAGTATATGGCACAGGACGTGTTTGTTGTACTAGTATATGGCACAGGACGTGTTTGTTGTACCAGTATATGGCACAGGACGTGTTTGTTGTACTAGTATATGACACAGGACGACAACATTTTGTGTTTGTTGTGCTAGTATATGGTACAAGACGTGTTTGTTGTACCAGTATATGGTACAGGACGTGTTTGTTGTACCAGTATATGGATCAGAACGTGTTTGTTGTACCAGTTTATGGTACAGGACGTGTTTGTTGTACCAGTATATGGCACAGGACGAGTTTGTTGTACCAGTATATTGTACAGGACGTGTTTGTTGTATTAGTATATGGCACAGGACGTGTTTGTTGTACTAGTATATGGTACAGGACGTGTTTGTTGTACTAGTATATGGCACAGGGCGTGTTTGTTGTACCAGTATATAGCACAGGGCGTGTTTATTGTACCAGTATATGGCTCAGGGCGTGTTTGTTGTACCAGTATATGGCACAGGACGTGTTTGTTGTACCAGTATATGGCACAGGACGTGTTTGTTGTACTAGTTTATGGCACAGGACGTGTTTGTTGTACCAGTATATGGCACAGGACGTGTTTGTTGTACCAGTATATGGCACGGGACGACCTCTTTTTGTGTTTGTTGTACCAGTATATGGCACAGGACGACATCTTTTTGTGTTTACTGTACCAGTGTATGGCACAGGACGTGTTTGTTGTACTAGTATATGGCACAGGACGTATTTGTTGTACCAGTATATGGCCCAGGACGTGTTTGTTGTACTAGTATATGGCCCAGGACGTGTTTGTTGTACTAGTATATGGCCCAGGACGTGTTTGTTGTACCAGTATATGGCCCAGGACGTGTTTGTTGTACTAGTATATGGCCCAGGACGTGTTTGTTGTACCAGTATATGGCCCAGGACGTGTTTTGTTGTACTAGTATATGGCCCAGGACGTGTTTGTTTGTACTAGTATATGGCCCAGGACGTGTTTGTTGTACTAGTATATGGCCCAGACGTGTTTGTTGTACCAGTATATGGCCCCAGACGTGTTTTTTTGTACTAGTATATGGCCCAGGACGTGTTTGTTGTACCAGTATATGGCCCAGGACGTGTTTGTTGTACTAGTATATGGCCCAGGACGTGTTTGTTGTACTAGTATATGGCCCAGGACGTGTTTGTTGTACCAGTATATGGCCCAGGACTTGTTTGTTGTACTAGTATATGGCACAGGACGTGTTTGTTGTACTAGTATATGGCACAGGACGTGTTTGTTGTACTAGTATATGGCACAGGACGTGTTTGTTGTACCAGTATATGGTACAGGACGACCTCTTTCGATTCCATCATGCTATCAATAGAAACAAACGATGGTACTTTTTATTTTATCTTTCTGTGTATATCACGCTACATCGTCATTACGGTATTATTTTTATACTGTTAATAGTGTTTTCTCGCTCAGATAGCATCATTTAAATTCCAGTCTTCTCAAATGCTAAGATATTCATTTAAACAGTGGGTACTACTGGATGGATTTACCAACACATTTAGATGTATTATTTAACCTTGTATGATACCACTTTTTCCGTCGGAAATGTGCATTTATTTTAAATTCAAGCGCAGCTGATGAAATCTTATGGACAGAGACGATCGTCTTGGGCATATGTTTTAACCTCCATTGTAAAACTATGGTACTGTTAAAGATATGTCTAGTAGGACCCCATTGAATTGTTCTACTTTCACACTCGTATTACATGCAAACAAAACAACATACGAAAAGGTAATTTATAAGAACTTTATATCAGCATGATTTCAATAGCATCATCGGTTAAAACAGAACGTATATTTTAAAATTACCAAGTATGGCATGTGTTTCTATGAGAGTTACATCCCTTAGAGTAATATTTCTTTTATTTTGCAAACATAGTCCCTAGCTAATGAAAATTAATATATATATATATATATCCTCAGTATATCAAATATTATAAACATAATACCAAAGTGATAATGCTCAAGACGATCGTTTCTGTCAATTAGATTTCATCATTTGAGCTCCAATTTTAAAAAGATTTTCTGAAAAGAAAGTGGTATCAAACGTCACCAAATAATAAATCTTAACGTACAGCCAAAATCCCTCTAAGAATAACCACTGTAAAAAGATGACTATTTTAGAAGAATTTAGAATTAAACAACTCATCAAAAAGACACATGCATTTATATATTCTGCTATCACTACATGAAATGTCCGCACATTTGAGCAAATGGATTTTATCAATCATCCCTGATACTTTTATCAAGTTGAAACCATAAATGTCCTTACGAGTAATGTATCAAAGTGGACAATTTTGAGACCTACGTTTTTTATGTATTTTGTTACATTTCATCGAGACATTAAAACATGTATAGTAATATGCAAAATCAAAAATATGAAATTCGGTGAAAACTCTCACAAGTACAGTGTTGAATTATGTAAAATTTCAGACATAATCAGTTGTTGGGTCGTTGTCGCAATTGAATTAAAACTGTTAAAAATAGAAATACGTTTTTATTTTAAAATTCTTTTCATAAAAACGAAAAAAAATATGCCCTCCCCGGCGGGGAATCGAACCCCGGTCTCCCGCGTGACAGGCGGGGATACTTACCACTATACTACCGAGGACTTATAAGAAGTTGCCGTCATATCAAGGAATAGCGAATGAATAATTATATATATATATATATATATATATATATATATATATATATATATATATATATATATATATATATATATATATCATGTAAATGTTCAATCAAATAATTTATTAACTTCATTTAGTTTTCTCAAAATATGATTATGTATCAAACAACTGTCAACGAAAGTCAATGGAATCAGTTTTATAACCTGTCTGTCAAATTATGGATAGATCTAACTTAATGAATGTTGTCAATTGTCATTGTTATAAGTTTTTAAAGTATCCAGTTTTTCGTTAGGAAAGCTTCACGATCCATTAACATGACTTTCAATCTTCTATATTTAATACTAGACTTAATCTGTCTTTACCATATATCAGTTTATAAATTTATACATGTATAAAACCTTCTAACTATATATTAAGTTTTTTCCAATTGAATTATTACATATGTTACCTTCCTAAGTTGTATTCAAAACAAATACGGATATATTCGATTTATGCTTTTATACGATTCGATGATGATTTGGCCCTGAAAATATACGGTTATTGAAGTAAGGCCTAAGGGGCATTAGCTGTGTTTTTTTCAAAGTTTTCATTTCTTTTTTACCACTTGGATTTATATACGATACCAAAACAGGAATATACACAGGCATAAAAATTCTTAAATGCCTATATATTTTGTGAAAATTTGTGTTTTACAATACAATGAGTACTAGTAATAAATATATCATATTATCCTAATAGTGTACATACATGTCCTACAGTGTGTTCGTCAAACATTCCTAAAACATCGTCGCGTTAATGGAGTTATTAACGAAATTCCATTGGAAAGCTGAAATTCCTTCGTAAAAGATATAATTTTCCATTTAAGTAAAAGCTTACTACAATTCAGATTACTGATTGGCTGACAATCTGAGGAGTAGTAAGGTCTTCCTTATATGGAATGTCACATACTTTGATCGCTTAAACATCAGGAAATGAACGACTTCTGGAGTCAGGACGATGTGTACACGAAATTGAGTACCTGAATTTAATGCAATTATGTATTGGCACAACTTGATGCCAACGGATTATTGAAAATAAAAATTCGGATAAGCAACTGTCCAAACTTCAGCGACGAGAAATATATAGATAAACAGATCGACATGTTGCAGTGAAAATGCCACGACATGGCGCATCTTGCTACCAGTACGAAGTAAAAATGAAGAAGTACCAGTTGATAACACAAAATAACTTAAATTAGTTCGACCTAATGTATGTCGTCCTTTCCAACAAGGTTTAATCGAAGCAACATTGGCTGATGTAAGTTTTATATCGACTTTGTACATTGTGATGATCAGGTTCTCGATTGAATTAATTTGCACAATATGTTATTAAATCATTTCTGAAAGATCGCAATGACGCTTCTTGTTATCTTTTCTGAGACGGTGTGATGAAAAGAAAAGCTAATCGTAGAGGAACCAAAACTACCAAGAAAAAACACCTAGAAGACGACAATGCAGAATCCCATCGCTTCCCTCTACTCCAAAAGATCTGTAATAATAGAAAACGCAGTTTTGTGACGGGTCGTATCGAATCGATTCGTGAATATTTCAATTACTACCATGACAGTTTTCTAGTTTATCTTTTGACTCCATGTGTCAGGTAGTTAAATATTTCGCTGATATGAATGAATGCAATTTACACTGTTTTCTAACTTTTTAAATACAAGTCAGATATTAATAATCTCCAGCCGGCAGAAAATCAATGATTACGTAAATATTTGGAATGTTATTTCAAACTAATGGCTTAGATCTGGTTTTTACAATGTTGTTTGGTCAGAAATCGAAATAGTAAAACAAATATGAAAGAAACAGAGGTGTATAGTCGACACAGATATTGTTTTGTCCCGTTTTCCGATCGATTAATAAAACACGTTCCTTTTTCATGGTCTTATTCATATAAACAATACAGATAGAACCTCATACAAGTGTTTTTGTATCTTTTCCTTGAAGTATATTGAATTTCAATACTTACGAAATTCAATTTTAAACTTATTACAGACTTTTCTTCAATGTTGATTAGAGAAGAGTCAACAGCATGGATTACATTTTCTGACACCATTGTGAGCAACGTTTTACACTCAATATACATATTCCAATATTTGTCCTTGAGGTATGGGTGGTAACATTCATGGCCAATGGAAAATTTAAGTGTACTTGCTAATATATTTATTGAATCACTCATTAACAAAGAATTACTAAGTTTATCAATTAATGCAGGTCATTGCCTTAAAACGTGTTTAGAAGATACCTTATTTTATATATTGGGAACATTTTTTAAAATATTATTTTTCATCGCGAATATTTGCAAATTGCCATTTCTTTAAGCTTATACTTGAAGAGTACTGTAATTCCCCGAATATTAGACAGTTTCATGACTTCGATTGAGGATTTTATATACAAATATAATTATAATAATAAAAGTGGAATATCTTTCTGTTTGACAGAGTATGGGGTGATACATTGACATAATGATATAATATTTGAATTTTTGAATTTGCGTCTTGTTTGGTACAAAACGTGACAAATTTACCCTTCATTAAATAAATGATAAAATTATTATGAGCCATTTCAGCAATGGTCGTATGACTTATAGGTCTCATGATAAGTAATATACATTATCATATATCATACTGGTAATAGGTGTGAGTTATGAACAAATTCTACAAAGCAGTGGACACCCAGTTAAAGTAATGAATTTCAAGTTCTCTGCTTCGCTTAATAAATCTACCTAGATTTTTAATTTAAGGCATGACAATATTTTAGTTTATGATGGCGTATTTAACAAGGATTCTGGTGTTACCAAACTCAAGTCCATTTATTTCCAGCAGCTGTAAAAGGCTTATGGTACATAGCAAAACATGTACAAATATACAATGTAAACAACATTATATGACATGAATAATCTTCAATATAGAATGACATAAAAAAGTCCTATAAATAAATTCCTTGTGATGTTCTGTGGAGAGTGGTCATTCTGCATTGACATGAATAGCAATACATATAATAATCAAGATATAGTCACACGCTGTAAGATATATAATAAAAAGCAAGGTACAAGTATGATCAATACATAGCGTTTATGAGCGAATAATATACCCAAACGCTGAGTGTCCTTTGGTTATATCGCGTCCTTCGGATGAGACAGTCAAAACCGAGGTCCCGTGTCACAGTAGATGTCGGCACGTTAAAAAACCGAGGTCCCGTGTCACAGTAGATGTCGGCACGTTAAAAAACCCTCACTGCTCAATGGCCGTAAGTGCCGAGCATAGGCAAAAATTTAAGCCCTTCGCCGGCATTTGGTGACGTCTCCATATGACTAAAATATTCTTGAGTGGGACGTGAATCAAAAATAAAACAAAAACAAATATATGTATGTAATTGTAAGCATCTATATATTTATGTAAAATCATACAGTACAAGAACGTATGTACATCGCAGAAACACTGAAACTGGTTTCTTTAGAGAACATCAATATAAAAAATGAACTACAAATGGCGTCGTGCAAAAATGAACTGCAGGTAAACATGCAATATATAGCATGTCGTAGTTGTCGCTAGTTATGGGGAAAATAATGTCTCAGATACCAAAGTATACATCTTCAGGATGTCCAGGATACAGATACAAATCCGTTAAAAATGGACCTCTGGAAACTAAGAGGTGGGATCAGGTGCCATGGAGGAGTAAGCATCCCCTGTCGACCGATCACACCCGCCGTGAGTCCACAGTCAAGTTCAAATGAAATACATGAGGAACGAATTCTCGTCACAATTAGAACGGACGTCTCAACAACCGCCAACGAAAAGGCAACTCAACATTTCACCCAGTGAAACAGAGTAATCGCAAACAAGACTATTATACCGACCGTAAAATTTGCGGAACGTTGACATCAAACGCATTTGTGAAATATAACTCCATATGCGGGTGACTGTGTGATGTTACTACTTAAATGTGGAAAATTTACGATGGGAAAGCCGAAATCGTCGCGTTTGTCGTATAGCTTAGTCGCCAATTTCCCGTCTATGTCTATAGTAAGTCAAATGTCTAAGTATGAAGCGTGTGTGCTTGATTTTGTTGTATCTTTAATTTCTAATTCGCTGAGATATATCGCATTGACATATGTATGAATATTGTCATTATTAATTGACAAAACGTGGTCAAAATATCTAAATGTGAAATTAAAGGACACCGCTAGCTTTTTCTTCTTGTGGTTCAACAGTTCTGAATGAAGTCTGCTTCGTATGAATAAAGGAACAGGTCGGCAAATAAAGGGGCACAATTGGTTCCCAAAGGAATGCTGACAGTATGTTGAAAGACAACGTCTCCGAAAATGACAATTTTTTTGTCTATTAGAAGTTCCAGCAATTTTTTATACACCTCCAGTGTATTTATGTGTAGAATCAGAGAGGTGTTGGACAAAATAAGTATCATGATAACCAATCACTAGATATTCAAATTTTCGGGTACCACCTTAAATGAAAAAACAGTTGTCTATAATTCTTATAATTTTTATGTACAATAGTTGTCTAGGCATTATTGCAGCTGTTGGGGTCAACTGAGCTACAGTTTCATGCGAAGACATGTCACGCGAAAATATGCTTACTTTTCTGGTATACCTACAGCAGGATGTTCGACGCTCGAGATAAATGGAAAAAAGAGTGAACAAATCATTCCATCGCCATTGATGAAATACTTTTTAATTTGCCGTTGCAAAAATCTACGGCGTTACCTAACATTTCAGCAAGCAATGAGAAATCAAAAGAGATAAAATATATTTGGTTTTAAGACTGTAGAATGTGTCGGATTTAAATCAAAACTCAAACACACAAACCCGGTGTCAAAACAAACATCTTACCTGATATGTTCTACTTTTCAGTGCTGGTAATTTATCAAAACACTCAGGGGGTCAACTTGTACAGATACTTAACAACAATATATGTACTAGCATTTCGGATCTATGCAAAAGTATATACCAGTCATGAAACGAATCATATAAAGCACTAAAATGACTAACGACTCGGACAAAAATGCAGTTAAAATTTTGATACAATGTTTAGCGTTACTCAAAATATTAAAGGGCATTAGCTCTGTCCCCCCCCCAAATTATTTTCTTTTTTTACTACTTAGATTGATAAACGATAGCAAAAAATAAGATATAAATAAGCATAGAAATTCTGAAATTTCTATATGCTCGGGAAATCCAGGTATGACACTTTTCAATTGCAACTGATTAACTCAACCTTACTATTTGTATATGAATACTACACTGGACCTAACCTTATTTTCATAAAGTATTTAGGAATATAAGATTGTTATGTAAAGCTCTTATTTGTTATTGTATATCAAGTACAAGTAATAAAGTAGAAAACTTCGAGATATATATTTTGGTAAATGCAGCTAATGCCCCTTTAAGTAACTTATATTACTTAATTGTATTTGGCCAGTGACATAGATATTTAGGTCGATAATTCAAATCGTGATACAAAGGACAAAAAGTGGTAGTCATCTTCAATACTATCCATATTACAGAAACAATACATACTTTACCTTGTATATCCACGACCCGCATATCTACTCCTTTCTATATTTAGACCATGTACGTTGTACAAAAATTCATTTAAACTTGATTTGGGAATGGGAATAGGAACATTTACTGATGTCATTTGCAGTCGATGGAAAAGACAGGCTATGTTCTGTAATACCAGTGATTTTCATTTGATACATATATTTGATATATTAGTCCACAAAAAATTGTCATTTGTAGTCTGATCAAAGATGATCGAAGAGATTAAGAATTAATACTACTCAGATGTGACTTAATAATCAATTCATCTTTGGTTGTAAATAATAATTTCGTAAACATTAACTCTGCACTCCAATTTTGTATAAAAAATTATTTAAGCAACGATGCTTTATAACCTCATAATTTATATTTATATAGTCCTGCATAGTCCATAAATCACCACTAAACTGAATAAATATATTTTTGTTACTGGCCCAATTCCTATTATCATTTCTACTAATCACACCACATATATTTATATATGATAAATTGGTTTTATTGTTTAAACTTTTGCTTTTGATTATAAAAGCTACCCCCAACTCTGTCTACTCCAATTTCCTGTATTTGTTGAACCTGATATGTAAAATTTGTTATAACCTTTTTGTATTTTAAATTATTTTTTACATATTTTCTTCCGTGTTTCATTAAACCTGTCTCTAATTAATTTTACCTAATCGCCCTTATTACGCCCACCCTTCATACCAGGTATTGCTTTACGTTTCTCATTTATCTCTAGGATATTGTTCACTGATACCGTACTGTGTAAAAGCAAGCATTTTACTTTTGGATCTTACCTCCTCTTTAATTGACGACAATGACATGAGGTTTACCACCCCTGCCTATAAACCTTTTACATGTGCAGTGTGTTCTTATTTCATTTTCACACATATCTATTATTTTATTCACACTTCATTTTCACACATATCTATTATTTTATTCACACTTCATTTTCACACATATCTATTATTTTATTCACACTTCATTTTCACACATATCTATTATTTTATTCACACTTCATTTTCACACATATCTATTATTTTATGCACACTTCATTTTCACACATATCTATTATTTTATTCACACTTCATTTTCACACATATCTATTATTTTATTCACACTTCATTTTCACACATATCTATTATTTTATTCACACAGTATTCACTATCAGAATCCTCAATACCCCGAAACACACGATTTTCTCTGATGCTTTCCGCTTTGAGATCAATCACTTCATTTTCCAGGCTCTCGTTTTCAGTTTGTAACACATATACTTTCAACAGATTATTGGATGGAATTACATAATTGTTTTGTTTGATTTGTCTGAAATAAAACTTTGTACGTTTTGCATTTCATTATCAATCTCGCCAACTGTGTTCTCTAATTTGGCTATACTTGTATCAATAATATCGAGGTTATTTAATTGCATTTCCATCCTCACCATATGCTTACTCCTCCATGGCACCTGATCCCACCTCTTGGTTTCCAGAGGTCCGTGTTTGTTCATTTTTACCGGATTTGTATCTATGTCCTGGACATCCTATTGATTTATACTTTGGTATCTGAGATTTTTATACACATACATGGCATATAAAAAGTAAAAATTAAGGAATGAAAAGAACTAGTAGTAATTAATAGACGCCCTGTATATACAAACATTGTCACATGTGTCTACAATTAGCATTGTTTAACGGAAATTCTTCAGAAAGCACTGCCTGAAAGTCTCCTCTTTTGTCCATTTGTCAAATTCACAAATAGTTTTCATCAATGATCCAGGAATTTTCCGCACAGGGTATGTCATATTCTGTTTAGGTCTTTGTTTCTTAATTTTGGTCAGGTCTTTTTTACCCTCAAGCAACTTTACCTCTGCCTCTTCTTTATCTCTGTTCCAATTTACAAATGTTAGTCTTAAGGTTTTCCTTTGTAAATCGGTCTGGTCAATGAGGTGTATCAATGTCTGATTCACAAAGTTTTAATTTGAGTTCTGTATTTATGAAATTCAGAACTTCGGTAACACGCTCCTTTACTAACTTATTCTTTATTTCTGTCATCAATTCCTGTTATTCTGATTGAGTTTAATCGTCAATGTTGTACTAGCTGGCTGTTTTTATTTTCCTGTATTTTAAACATTTGTTGTTTCTCTAGTTTTCATACAGTTTGTTTCAGGTCTTCATTTTCTACCTATAGATCAAATACTTGGCCCTCTACAAGTTTTTTGTTTTATTCTTTTACAGGGGAGTTAAAAGATCCATAGAACGGGATATTTAACTACACAACGTAATACTCTCACGAGTTCAAACACTCCAATCTTTGTATATCTAGAGAATGCGACAAATAACTAGTTGAAACATACCAAAACTTTACATATCTAGACAACACTATTACTAGTACATGCATATCCAGTCTTTACATATCTAGACAACACAACATTTCAGTATCTCATACATACCAATATTTTACATGCTTAGATAATACAACACCCCACTTGTTCATACATATCAAGTCTTTACATATCTAGACAATGCAACATCTCACTAGTTCATGCATATCGTCTTTACATATCTAGACAATGCAACATCTCACTAGTATATATAATGCCATTTTTACGTATCCAAACAGTGCAACACCTATCTAGTTCGTTCCCCAAGGGTATACATAAACCCAGTGTCTGGTATTTCGGTACCAGTCGATTATATTATAATAAAGTAATATTTCGCTTAGATACCACCATCTAAACTTACCAAAATGCATGATATTCATTTTCACACTGTGTACTCTTAGATGGATTTGGCAACACATTTAGTTCTATAATTTGGGCCTTGTATGATACCACTTTTTCTCCACGGGGTCCACGGGACCATCGAAAAATTTCGAGGTTTCAAGAGTTAGAGGTTTCGAAGGTCCTGGAAATTGATATTTCGACCAAAGTAGGTTCTCAATATTATACAAAATAAGGGTTGTTTGGGGATTTTGTTTTCGCAATTCCCATAAATTTTGTCATAATCAATCATTGTAATTAGTTTACAAACATAAAAAATGTGTAAATACGTGTAATTTATTGTGTTTCCGATAAGAATATAAATATAAGTTCTATGATGTTGCAGTAGCCTAGAACACGGCTTGGTATAGAGTTAAAATACCACATGGCAGTGACACTTGTACTAGAAATCGTAGTCTATGACGTGTTTTATACAGTATGCTACATTTCATCGATCTTTATAAATTAACAATCCTGTTAATCACTACTCGATTAGGTCAGAACCTATTCGCACCTGGTTATCAATACACCTTTTGTTTATTTTTTTAGGTAAAGATCCCGGTGTCGTCCTGGCCTACGGCATTGACTTTATATAAATTCGCCGATATTCACTCGAACTTCGAGGTTTCGAGTGTGAATTCAAATATAAAGGAATATTCAAATCGGGTACCGAATCGACTTCGAGGTTAATAAACTTTGCTGTTTCGACGATCGACAGATCAGGAATTAATTTACTTAATTTATGAAGGAAAAAATCGGAATCTGTTCAAAGCTTCGAGGTTTCGACGTTCGAGCCATAGAGTCACCTGTATATCTATATTTATTTCGAGCACATCTGATGAAGTCTTATTGTTTGATTGTTTGTTTATTGTTGTTTAACGTCCCACTCAAGAATATTTCACTCATATGGAGACGTCACCAAATGCCGGTGAAGGGCTTCAAATTTTGGCCTATGCTCGGCACTTACGGCCATTGAGCAGTGAGGGTTCTTTAACGTGCCGACACCTACTGTGACACGGGACCTCCAGTTTTTACTGTCTCATCCGAAAGACAGGAAACCAACCTGCCACCGGCGGGACTCGAACTCACGACCTCACGACCCAGAGTCGAGCGCGCTACCGATTGAGCCAGGCCGGCTCATGAAGTCTTATTAACAGAAACGATCGTCTTGAGCATTTGTTTAGACACCAATGTAACACTACAATTTTGGTATTTTAATTATGTCTATGCATATCCAGTCTTTACATATCTAGACAATACAACATCTCACTAACTCATGTATATGAAGTCTTTACATATCTAGACAATACAACATCTCACTAGCTCATGTATATGAAGTCTTTACATATCTATATAGTACAAAATCATGCATATCAAGTCTTTACATATATAGACAATGCAACATCGAGCTTGATCTTTTCACCGAACTTGACCTTTTCACCGAACGCGAGTGTTTTCCATGAAAAGGGTGTGGCTTGCTAAGATGGAACGCTTAATCTTTCCGAACACCTGGTCCCATTCCGTTTGGGATTTGCAATTGTTCTTCATGTTAAGACCGCTATTATATCTAGCTTATCTAATGGACTTGGAGTTTCGAATATCCATTGGTACTTCCTCATTACACTTCGAACATACCAAGTTTAATTCCCACAGCATGTTTATGTGACGTGCATGTGATGTTAAACAATGTAGTATGACAAATGTACAGAAGGTGTGGCCTGTACCATACACATATAAAATGTTGAGTGAGTAAGATATATCATAGATTCTTGACGGGAATGAGATAAGTTCTACCGCTTACTCCTCCATGGCACCTAAATAACGTATACCATGTTCTTTTGAATATAAAGTCTAATTTGCATAAATATTCATGTATTTTTATCATTTTTATTTTCATTTATTGAGCGATCACATCACAAGGCTTATTTCGCCATAAATTTTACAGATATTAAAAGACCGGTTGATCACACCATGTATTTGTATCTGTTGATAAATATTTGTAATCTATAGAAACCGAATGTGTAGTTGAAATATATGTTTGATACGTTTTCGGACACTGTATGCATTACAATGTGTATGAATGTTAATGTATACTTATTATTATGTCGCTTGGAACATTTGGTTGTATAATAGTAAATACGATCGCTTTCATTACTAGGTCATGTACAACGGGGAGGAATTTTCTTGTTTTCAGATATCCACTTATTTTTTTCGTTTTATAATCTCCACTCATTTTTCATTTATATACTATTATTGTCATGTTGGTGCGCTTTCTTCAATATGATACTGTATACATCAATATGTTATATATTGACCTCTTGTAGCATACGTACAGTGTGAAAATATTGAACCTGGATGTGTTAAGATATCGCCTGCTTCTTGTGGTCAATCTTAACACCATTATCGTCCACAGAGCTATGTGTAAACACGTTTATACAATATACTTGACACATATCTTCCGACTGCTGTCATATAATATGTTTATCTAGATCCCGGTAATATTTATTACTTTAGTATAATTACCATAACTCTGTTTTCCAAATAAACTTCAAGATTTCCTGAAACTTTTGTATAAACCCCGATTACACTCGGGACCATAATGTGATGATTTGAAAATTCCACGGGCTCCTTCTATTTCGGTTCAGGATATCGTACACCTTTGTAATATTTAGGATTTCTTCACCTTGTATCTTCTTCTCACGTCAACAGTCTTTGACAAATAATGAAAATTAATCGTAATTGTATGACCAAATATATATATATATATGAATATGTATATATATCCTTCATATTAGTTCGTTATATGCCCAAGAAATGTACGCGTTTCAAACCGAGACAAGGGACCTATTGATTCATTTGGATCGCTGATTAGTAAGATATTCGATAAGCTTCTTCATGCCGAAGAGACTTTAAATGGATTTATCGAAAATAATCTCATGTTTATATCATACGTCTTGCAGTAATTCATTTAAATGTTTCATGTCTTCAGAATGTAAATGACAATATATCACAATAGAAAAATATTGTCATAATGACAAAATGAGTTAGAAATGTTCAGCTCACAAACCAACGACATAATGTAACATGGTACTTTTAAGTATTCAACTGATCTACAGATACATGTGTATTTAGGATCCTGAGACTTCCAATAAAGAACATTAATTTGAGAGGCAAATTGACAATTTTCATGTTATAGGACAACGGTTAAGTCTTAAAGTCGATCTTAAAGTATCTTATCGGGCTGTATGAGGTCCCCTCTCGGGGAATGTTGGATGGTCATGTGCGGTGACTCCCTTTTTGTGGCATGCTAACAGGGGAAGGTAACTTCTTCCAGACACCTGGTCCCATTTCGTTTTGAAATTCGAATTGTTCTTCATGTTGAAACCATTTATATCCAATTTGTCGTATTTTAATGAATTTGGAGTTTCAATTATCCATTGATACTCCTTCATTTCTAATTTCAATATTGATAACACTATTATACATCAACGGACTAATGATTTGCATTTCGTAGATATCTTTGAAATGCAAGTTTTATCAATATGGTTCTTTAATATTACACTGTTTACGGCATTTAGGTTGATAAATATATATACTATTTGTTAACTTTCCAGAAACAAAGATAGGGAGGTATTAAAACTAAAATACAACATTACATGTATATCATTACTGCAACTAAGAACTACGTAAACAAAGTCTCCTAGCCCCGATTTAGGAAACCATATATTTTGAACATCAAGAGTTATTTCCCTTTATCTAGTGCGTCATGCCATCGTTAGATCATTATCACATTCTAAATACTTTACACTGTCATATTTAACCCATATCGTACTTTCTGAATCATTTCGAAGTACTGAAGAAATGAAATACTATTCTATCATGACGGAACCAACTTTACTGCCTAAACCAAGACATAAAATGTATAAGTATACGACAGGTACCTATATTAATCCTTTTCTTTTTCTGTAAGATCATGGGTGTAGATTTGGCTTTTATAGATACATAAGTCATGTCAGTAATTATAATACATTGGTACATTGCCTAAATATCTCCTGGTTTAGCATATCACCTCGCCTATCAATTCATATCGCATTGGACATCCTATTGATTTATACTTTGGTATCTGAGATTTTTATATTCAAAGGCATACTGACAATCATTTTGATAAAAATATATCTCGGGATTAGACCAAAGCTTTGATTAAAAAGGAAAAAAAGATACATTTGCTTAGAATGAATAAAATATACCGACAATTTATATTCCTGCCATCCACTTAAGATTTATACAAATGTGTACTCGCCCATTTTTCACATCCGATGACGTTTTTTTTTTCACCCCTTGATTTTATAAAAAACATTTTATTGTATAAAACATCGAATATTTGAAACTTTTCATGCAAATAAATTGATCCATTTTGACAGCTTGTGTGCCCGTTAAATAAAGAATATCTGGAGACTTGTTTCATAAATACCAAATACATCCAGACAATTTTTAAAAGACCACTGTATACATGTATATGTTCCATTATCTTTATTTTACTTGAAAATAAAAGAAAAGATTTCGGATCATAGTAAACATAATCGGTATCAGGAAGTGTTCAAATTCTAGAAAGATCGGTTTTCGGATATACATATATATATATATATATTGTATATATGCAGATCATTAATGTTGCTTGTTCTGTGTGTATCTGAATAAAATACACTCTATTAGTTGAACGAAAGAAATAACGATTTTACTCTGCTGGGATAAGAATAAACATAGTATATTTGTAAATTGTAATCTATGCAAAGGAAAGGCGTAATCAAATACAACTAGGAAATTGTCATATTGTGGACACCAGACGGTTAGATGAACCAAGATACTTATAAATCATTATAATGAACAATATCGATACTGACAACTGCAAACATTATTTAAAAAGCAATTTAAAAGGATGTTTATAAAAGAGGTACCCAAGTGTATTTGTTGTAAATTTAAAGATAGAAATCTCAATGATTTCACGACGACGGTAAAATAAACATTGCAAGAGTTTTACTAAGATCATGAAATACGATCTATATTTTACACTGCAAATTTTTCTTTTCCTATTTTCGAGGAGGGATACAAATGCTAAGATTTACAATGGAGTTGATATCTTTCATGGATCTTCTACTTCTATTATTTTTTTTCTTTATTATTTCATTATTTTAGTATTAATTATTATTATTATTTTATTATTTTAAAGTTCTAGCATTGGTTTTTACGTTCGTCACCGACAAGTTATCGATAAATTTGGTTATCATCTATCAGTTTATTTTTGTTCTTTTAAAGACCTAAAACATGTATTTATTACCTGAGTGCAACAAAATGATACCGGTATTCAAGTTATCATAAAACAATAATTTACACAAATTTGTACAATCAGAGAACAATTGACTGGCGTAACTGTTGATTATATAATAATATTTTGAAGGATAAAATGGCGATCGCTAAAATGGGAAATTCGTGAGTTATATGATCGAATTAATACAGACAAATATAATATTGCATTTCTAGATAAAGAAAAATCCGTTTAACTTTGAATATTGAATTTTTTTCTTTTACCGGTTAAACGCATTTGCCATGTAAACCCATCAGATAACATGTTTTGTAAAGTATCGATTCTTTTAAAATTTAGAATTTAAAAGAATTCTGTAACGAGTATATGCATCTGGAAACATGATAAATTTCAGTTTTACAGTTTTTACAGTTTTAAATATCAACTTGCTATCAACGATAATAATAATGCTAGCGCTATGTATTTGAAACCGAACACCATATATAAATGAGAACCATACACGGATATTTCTATTTGAACTGAAATCATTATACTGCCTTGTCAATATACCAGAAGTATACGAAAGTAAACGAGCTGTAAAGTATTAAATAAATGAATTTTTATATTGTTTCATATGTGCTGCATTTGTCCACACTTCGTTTTCGCGGCTAACTGGATTAATCGATAATCTGTCGTCTGCTGCTCAGACAGATTATCTCCTTTCACGACCACTTCTAGTTCTTGTATAGCAATTTAACGACCTACACTTAATCCTTTCGTAAAATCCATTCAAAATTAAACCTTTTTTGTACAAACACTACGTATTAATGCATATAACTCTTACAAAATGAATAAATAAAATAGCTAGTACTCAAATCAGAATATAATATTTCAACACGTATTGACACCAGAATTTATTTTTCGGATTATGTATTGATCATTCTGATATACTGAGAACACTTTTGTGTGTCGAGAGAATTTCAACAATGATTTGGGTCCTCCCATTACTATGCTTTTATTTTGCTATTTTGATAAATTTCATTCTGCGAAACCAATGTAAATTAACATATTTAAATGGATATAACCGCGGACTAACTCGTTCATGTACATGTAGATGGTTTCGTTTTGTTGTGAATTAGAATTATAATATAAATGTAAGCACACTGACAAATATACAGAGAATAGGTGAACTATTGTTAGATTACATAGAAGCAATGTTAAAGAGTCAGTAGCACCATGATTATAATGCTTAAAATTAAATTTTAATAGCTAACAGCTAATTATATATTGTCATATATATAATGGATTCGAATACTATCAATTCTGTGTACATTTGAAAAATAAACCTAAAACAATTACGTCAAAGCACAACAGAGAGTCGCATATTCTTATAATTGACATTTTTATGACATTCCGATGTCATTTTGTCCCCTCGTCATCTGAATTATAAAAATAAGTAAAACTGTCAAAGTTTCGACAGTAACATACACTTCATTTACTCGGGACTTAATATCCAGATGACATCTCAAACGATCCAGTGCTCAAGATGATCAACTAGGGTAACACTGATGTACGTTACCTTCGTGACACTGCTAGTGGACTGTTTGAGTCCCCGGGGTATACATAAACCTAGTGCCTGGTATTTCGGTACCAGTTGATAATTTATATTAAAGTAATTTTTCGAATTGATAGCACTATTTAGAATTATAATTCTTCTGAGGCTAAGAAAGCCATATTTTTTCAGTCGTTACTCTTAGACAGATTTTGGCTGTACGTTTAGATTTATCATTTAGCCTTGTCTGATACCACTTTTTCTTTAGAAAATCTATTAAAAACTGGAGCTCAACTGATGACGTCTAATTGACAGAAACGATCGTCTTGAGCATTATTACTTTAGTATTATGTTTATAATATATTATAACACGGGTTTATTTAGTTTTTATGTCAAACACCACATATCAATATCCTGGTCATGTGGTATTGCTTTCTGGACATTCTTCCACGAGACATCATGTGACGTAATACTGAGTCATGAGAAAGCACGAGATGAATGAACACATACCTGATAATTTTTTCTAATATATTCAATACAAGTAAAATGGCTACAGCACGAAATAATCTTCTCATTCGTTGAAAATGTACACTGCTTGACTAAAAGTACTGACAAGACTGCATTGTATTTACATGGAACTTGACTCAAGACGGAAATGGACTGTGTAATATCAGAATTATTCCACATGAAATGGAACTGATTCATTTACCGCGTCATTCCATCACTAATAAAAACAATAGTCCCGCACAAACGTTATCGGGTATCACGTGGTACATGAGTTAGTCCCATTATTTCCATAATCTATTCCAAGTATAATAAATTGATATGTGCACAGTTAACATCAATGATACTGAACAAAGTGCCACAATTGTTCAATCTTTACCCATAAGTATAACATTTTTGTTTAAAATTAAAAATTTTGTGATATAAAAATCATTCTTTGTCATTAAAAATTCAAACTATTTCTAATCGAGACTTTTAACTGTGATACAAAGTGTGTGCAAATTAAATGAATTTCATCACGAATAAACCCGAGTCCACGTGTTAAAGACAAATACATCCCATGACAATATTTGATTTTATTTCTGTAAAGAATTCCTGGATATATTGTTGTCATCTCGGTGGTTCTTTCAACATTAAATAAGTAATCAGAACTGTTCCAATGGGTTTAGCAGTCTGCCAATATCAGCTGATAATTGAGATATGCAATAAAGTAAGTGAAAAGAGGTTGAGCAAATAAAGATAACATTTCACACAAATTAAAGGATCATTAGCTGTGGTTTTATAAACTTATATTTTTTCTACTACTTAGATTGATGTACAATAACAAAAAGAGATAAAAACAGGCATAAAAAGTCTTAAATTCATATATGTTTTATGGCTTGAGGAACCCAGTTTGACAATTATTTTAATGAAAATTATTAATTAGATCTTACTTTTTTATATACATTATTTTAAGAATTTTTATTATGCCTGTGCATATCGCTAATTTCTCATTGTACATCAATCTAAGTAGTAGAAAGCGAATATATATATATATATATATATATATATATATATATATATATATTTATATATATATATATATGTGTGTGTGTGTGTGTGTGTGTGTGTGTGTGTGTGGGTGTGTGTCGGAAAAACAATTCCCCTTTAATTCATATATGTACAGAGTGTTAACTCCTCCGTGACACCTGATCCACCTCTGCAAGATTCTGAGTTCCATGTTTGTTCAATATCCACCATATTTATATACACTTGAACCTTGCATAAAGCCCATCTCGCTTAAGAGACCAACTCGCACTGAAAACGAAATATTCAGTCTCTTGAAAAGTTTCTAATAAATATTCAATAAGAACAGACCCTCACCAAAGAGATCACCTCGCGAAATACACCACTTTTAGTCAGTCAGTTAGGTTGTCTTAACAGTTAAGTTCCATTGTACTGTCATACGGACTTCCGTCTTTGTCACTTCTTAAATAGCAAATAATAGAGAGGTACAAACGTAGTTCTAAAGGTTCTCTATTCCTGTAACGTCATCAACGTTCCGATAAAGAAGCATTCTGATACTGAACATTTTCAGACACGGAAACACTGACATGCAAATGCGATGGTTGACTTAACATACGGAAAATACATAAAGGACGTACTTGTCAATATCTATGTCATATCAAGGTGCAAGAGCGTGTGACAACTTAATGTATGGCACGGTACTACTCCTTTGACTCATTCTGTTTAACGGTTTGTCAAAACAGTATTTCAGATATTTAAATTCAATATGTCGGTTGGTGATTTTTTTTTTAAAATTACTGCAATAAGTCTCAGATAATGAATAGATACTATTCTTAAGTCCGAATTCAATGCTTACTTCTAAATGTTTAAACAGTAAAGACGTACTGAAAATAATTCAATTACAAATAAAGATTTAGCTAACTGGTACTTTAATCGCAATAAAACGAACAAAGTCCATGGACCATTAATCGGGAAAGAGAGGATATATTGTCAGGTTCTGTTTTATATATAGTATACAGGGGATCCAGATCAATACATTTATTTTCAGAATAAAACAACCCCAGGGAGTGTTTCAGTTTACAAGAGGTGTCGATTAAAGGAATTAAAATTTAGGCCAGAGACTACATCGAGGTCAGAGTATCGTTTGAGAAATGTCAATATACCCAGGGAAGACCTTATATCTACAACTTTAAAGAAAAATAACCAGATCACTTACAAAAACAAATCCGCTCACACATCGACTAAAATATACAAACAGAACGTTTCTTGTTTGCTCAGATAGAAAGCAATTCAATACACTATATATATATATATATATATATATATATATATATATATATATATATATATATATATATATATATATATATATATATATATATATATATATATATATATATATACATATATATATATATATATTAAATTGGGATATTTTTGCCAATTTCACAACCCAATTAAAATGGCCAAAATTAAACCGTCCAACATATCTACGAAAGGTTCAAAAATCAGTTCTTTTTCAAATAATTTTTAATGTTTTATAGATTAACAAAAAGGGCTTTTTTAAAAATAACACTGTGTGGATGTTAATCTTAATTACGTACCATGTGACGAATGAATTCTAATTATTCTACCGGTACTTTTTAATATTGTATATATATATATATATATATATATATATATTGCATGGCGACCCGTAAGTTAACCAGTCATTCGTCTTTTAGTATATGTAGATTACGATTCTATTCAAATTCAACATACTCTCTATGTATGCATTTTTTAAAAGTTCGATTCACGAACCTTTCAAAATAGAGTCTTACATTATGAGTTTGACGGTTCTTAAACGTGTGACAAATAAATAAGAAAAAAATGGAAAACTAAACCAATGAGGTACACCCTCCTGCAGATTCACATGCCAATGTTTCTGTGTTTTCACGTTGTTGAACTAAGAGGCACAGTGGAGTATTATCAATAAAATACGAAAATAGTCGAAACTATTTAAGAGGGCAAATTCTTAAATCGTGAGAGTGGAAACATAACAGATAGAGTATACTTTTGATAATATAACATTTAAGTCCAGTTCCCGTCTCAGTCTAGTAACCATGACAATATATTTGTAAAAATGGTATGATGTCTGTATAACCAGTTTCCATTGCACGTGACGGTTCGTTGCAATCATTCACCGGGTATCATAAATGCAAATAACAAACTATAAACAAACATTATAACAATATGAATAAGTTTACTTATATTATCTCGAAAAAGAGCTTTCAGCTTCTTAACAAAATGGTATTAAACTCTTAATGCATTATTTTAACGGGATTATAGGGTCATGACTGGCTAACGATGCAGGTTATGCCAGTTAAAAGAGGCATGAAAGGGAGAGATCATCAAACGTTGCAGTTCTAACTTTGTCATTGTTTCAGTAGTATAATGAGTATATTTTAAATATATTCAACTGAAAACAAGAGGCTGATATAAAATTGATGAGAGATGAATATTAACGAGGCCGCATATTTATGAGAAAAAAATAACACAAAATAAAAGTACATTTCACTAAATCGGTTAATAAAGTAGGAAGATTAGAACCAACTTAACATTCACAATTTCCTCAGGTGACCCCACTTAAATAATTATGATCTCAAATCTTGGCTGATTTGACGAAGTTAAACTGAATACTTAAATTTGAAATCAAACCCTATGACGTCACAATAACACTGGTTGGTATATCAAACCTCCATTTTTGTAACAATTCCATGAAATAAGTGTATATATTTTATATTTTAAAAATGGTTAACAGGAAAGTCACAAGACAGAAGATAATGTAAATATTTTCTAAAGCAATTGAAAATGCCCATCATAAGAATCAGCCTCAATATGTGTGTTCATGGCAACTGAGAGGATACCACCATATGAAACAAAATATCACAGATCTTTTAATTACGTAGCCGTACTAATTAGCACCAAAGGATTCTAGATTGAAACCACTTCTGGAATAGCTTTTGGTTCCGATGTAAGGAACGTGGATCCCAACGCATCATCCTCTTCTTCGTGTGAATCGAGTAGTTTATCATTAGTTCGGACTGTGTCCGGAAATACATTAGCTTCTTTAACATTTTGAATAATATCTGATGTAACGTTACTAAGAGAATCTGTTCTACCCGTTAAAGTAACACTACCTTGTGAACTTTCCTCCATTTTAGCAGTAGCAATAGTGACTATGGGTTTCTCGGTTTTAGTAGCATTTGCAATATCATATTGAACCATACTCTCGACATTATCTGTTTCCTCTGTCTCTACAGCGCAATTTACATGTGTTACAGATTTAGGGGTATCCTTGTTTTGCGTATTGAATTGATTTGGCACAATAATTTCATCAGCATTCCCGTTAATATGCATCTGTGCATCTTCTGCCTCTTCCTCGTCTATTAACCGCGGGTGTTTCATCTCACTCTCTGTTCGTAGAACGGTTACAACACCGTCTTCTCTAGGGGTATCAGATTCAGTTCTCGTTTCCAATATATCTGGAGCGGATTTATGTGACTTCTCGCGGACTACTTTTCGACGCCTAGATGCATTTGATTCAAGTCCCTGTCTAAGTAGTATTTCACCCTGGGTCAAGTTTACTGACTGAGGAGGATAATATTTGGCAAGTTCACTAGGTGTCATGTCAAAAGGGAAATAATCTCTTGATCTACGAAACCTACTGAGATCTACTTCTAGCTGAAAAGAGAGCTGTCTTTCGACTTTAGTTGGAATTCCAATTTTACTAAGAACGTGAAGAGAATTTGTTATTCCACCAACCTTATGTACACTTCTAGCTGGCATCATATTGTCATTAGCATGATCTGAAATAGGGTCATATCGTTCTCGAGACTTGTTCGGTCTTTTGCGTATAGAAGTTAGTCCAATCTGAATAGATGGTAATGTTCCTTTTCTATCAAAATCGTCATAAAATGGTGTCTTCGGCCGTTGTACTGTTGAGTTTTTTCTGTGATATTTATTCATTAAATAATTGCGGAAAGTGTCTTCATTATAATTATTGACACCATTGTTATATAGTCCGTTTCTATGGTAAATATTTCGAAAAGTATTTAGATAACTTAACGGTTTTCTTACTACTGAATTTGAAGCAGCCTTCTCACCTTTTAGATCAATTATTGGTGGATGATCTATCTCTTTCCTGTCCAAGGATTGTTGCAATCCACAATGGACTTTGCTCGGTGCGTCAGGCTCCTGTATTTCTAAGAGTGTTGATTTCGTCCGCTCAACGCGCGATATAAAACCTGGTACAAGACTTTGAGAGTGTTCTAGTTGTTTGGTAGCGATTGTTTCAGCTGTCGGGTGTAATTTTCCACGAGATCTTGGAGAGTGGAGACCACCTGATCGCATTTTATGATTTGGTGGTTCCCCTTGAATGTTTCCTATAAACATTTCTAGTTTATCTGGGGATGGTGATGGTGTTACTGGAGATTCCACTAACCGTTCGTTATCCTTCTGCTTTCGAACATGCTGGCTTGGTTTTGAAGGTGGAAACCTGTCATAATAGCCCGGTAGACTGTTTTCACGACGCCAAACTTTTTTAACAAATGGTTTTAGTTCTACGATAGGAAGGGGGTCCTTTGGACCCTCATTCTGATCTTTAAGTGTACTTTTTTCTGTCTTTAGAAAAATCTTTTGTCGCTTGTATTCGGTGCGACACGCCCCTCCAGCGGAGGAAGTAGAGTTGGAATCTGACATAACTGTTGTTAAGATTACTTACAGTACTTTTGCTGTGTTCTTTTCCTGCATCTTTACCATTATAGGTTATTTGGCTATCAGTAGAACAGCAAAAGCCATCGAACAAAAGTATCCATGAGTTTTAACATGAGGTATATGCTTTTCCCAGAACATATATCATTACTTAATAAATCCACACCATGGCAGTAATAACAAATGTCAATAATACCTCGAAAGTGACCTTTCGCACCGTTACTACGAAGGACACACCGATCCTTCAATATAATAAAAGTATAAATGTGTGTTCTTCTTTTACGATCCCATGATTTAAAACATTTTACATCACCGGAACTTCATGTACATTTAACGAATTTCACGTCGATATAAAGTATTCGATATTTTGTTTAAATCCAGATTATGTCTAGTCAAACACTGCATAGCTAAACTTCTTAGTTCACACTGAATGCAAACCGAGAGAATTATTTCTTCTCAGTCATAATTGGCACTCGGATTACATCGAGGTTATTATAGGGTTTGAAATATATGCAGTGTTCTCAAGGTTCTGCCATCGAATGCAGAGAACAAATCTACCCCAGCGTAGCAACTACCAAACACTTCGGACAATACCGCTCTTTACCTGATTGATTTAATAACTGCGATTCACCGTACGCGGTAGCTATGCGGCATGTTTGTCTTTTTATTGTCCTATACACAGTGCATTATTTGAATCGTAATACGTGCCTGATTTAACACAACAAGATTTTTACAGTTATAAATCGAGATGCAAGACAAGTAATGATCTTCAGGCTGATAATCGATATAATTATTTTTGTTTAAGTCTTAATTGTCATCTCATAAGTGTTTCTTCTTTTAATCCCTTTAAGTCGGATTTAAAATATTCTGAATTGCCCATTTTTGTTAAGCTCTGGACATATATAGATATTCTTAACTGTATTGCTCTGAATAAATGTAAACAATCCGACTCAACAATGACAGGAATAAAATCAGCCACAACGACTGTTATTTTATTATTATTATTATTATTATTATTATTATTATTATTATTATTATTATTATTATTATTATTATTATTATTATTATATATTTCGGTTAGAAAAACTATTTTGATTTTGATTTTTTTTCTGTGTGTATTTGTAAAACATTTCTCTAGTTTAAATATTGTATTTCACGCCACAAAAAATTAAGATATATTTGTGTGGAAGGGACAAGAATTTTAAATATCGAAATTCAATCATCCGTGTAATGTTTGTTCTGCATTTATATATAAACATTAACAAAATACGGAAAGGTGAAATGTTGATCAGGAGATAGAACAAGGGAAGTGTGTTATGTGTTATCGCCATTTTATGGGCACTTTGTAGTTTTGTAACTTAATGGAAATGACCAATCGAAGTTGTTCATCGACTACATCAAACATGTGATTAACATATCCTTTTACTTTTGTACTGCATGTTGTTGAATTGATTTCCATACGTTGAAATATTCAAACCTTAAATTAATCCCGTTTGCTTACAAATCTGTTTGATATTGAATTATAATTCATATATGCATTATTCATATAGATATTGAAAAATTGTGTATACGAACGTGTACAATATACTGTCTATATATCAATTATATATTGAAAGGTATTCCTTTCTTAACATTTTGGTTCAATGTATTTTGGAAAAATGTTAATCACATACAGACAGGTGTTTTCATCGTATTGAATGGATATTGTCGTTCTTATGGTATGCTTTATATAGTTTGTTTTCATACAGTGCAAGGCCCATATTGATAAGGAATGGAATCAAGTGATGATAACGTTATATAGGAATATAATCCAGTATATTTAAAATAGAAAATCGGACTCGTGAACGAGTATTAGACGGCAACGGAACATGACTTAGTTTGCATGAATACAATTAAAAAAAGACATAGCACAGCATGGTGAAATTATAAACATCGTAAAATGGGCTATTTTAGCGGCAATTTAATTTTCACTATATATTCACTATTCAAGATAACTGGTTCAATATTAATGATTGACACATTCTTCTTGACCAACTGTTCTCGGTCTATTTCAAACTTATACCTTTGGAATTATTCTTGTAATATGAAATATCAAGCTTTTGTCGACGGAAGAGTCATTACCTTTGTTAAAGTCGTCTGTAAGACCAGATTTGAATCAGAAACTACTAATGGTTAGAAATATTCAAAGGGAGATATAGAAAGAACTAAAACGTATGTTTGAATGCTTGAATGCTGGCGAATTGATAATAAATGATGAATATTGATTATGAAATTGCCATTCAAATATTCAGTTATATGTTTAGTAATAGTAAAGGTCTTCTCGCCAATACGACAAGGGTTCCATCCTTGGATTTGATAGGGTATGTGGGATAGTATGGCAGTCGTCAAGTCGGACACGTGGGTTTTTTCCGGGTATTCGGGTTTCTTCCCACTCTAAGCGTACCCACACGCCAACATCATAGTAAACGACATTTTATGCGTTGACAGAACTTGTTTGTTAACCGCTGTAAAATGAATAAAATTTACACACTATATCATCATTTTCAGTAATTGGCATGGTAAGGATTATCTGGGTATGGGAGAATTTTTCTGTAACGGTACTGTTTTAACTCATCAACCCCTGACGTCACATTCAAAGAATGGTTAAGTCCATTGTCAGAATTCATGGATTTCAAAGATGTATGAACTAGAATTAAAATCGTATAATGGTTTTACATGTAATATGAACTTGTTCACTCCTGGATTATTGTAATCACTTCGTTTGGAATACTGACAGGTGACACAGAGCTTGAATTGTCATAAATATAAAGGATTCCGAAGATGCACAAAAATCCCTATATACACAGATTCATTCCCGGGTCTTCTAGGTGCTCCACCAAATCTCTATCCATTTTACTCGACAAATTGCTTATACATATTGAGCAAGGTACTGTACAACTGTTTATCCTAGTACGGAGGGTTTTTGGAACATCTTAGGTCTCACAATCTCAAACATATTACAATCATAAAATCTTTTGATTTCTCGACCCTTTACACAACAATTCGTCACCAGAAACTTAAAAGCAGACTCAGTTCTATCAAACAAAACTCCTTTAGATGCAAAAATGGAAATCGTACATATAAATATTTAGTTCCAGGTCATGACGAACGATATTTTGTGGAGGAACACTGATTCCAATTACTAGTACACTGAAGACGATATCATTAAGAAGCTGGAGTTTCTAGTGGACATTTTCGTGGATTTTGCGGGAAAAAAATCCAGCAGATAGTCGTCACTCAAATGGATACCAATTGTTCCCCTCTCCTAGCTGACATCTTCTGGACTTGTACTTGGAGTTTCGAATATCCACTGGTACTTGTTCATTATACTTATGACAGTAGACCATACTATCTATTGATTTGGGTGAGCCTATATGTGACCACCGGGGTTCATGAGTTAGCTATTGACAGTAAGTAAGACCAAAACATAAATGTTTAAAACTTAGTTGTTGGTGGCATATATCGATATATTTCTCTGTAATTAAAAACACAGAATCTAAGGAAAGAAAGAAAATTACAAATGTAGAGAAAAGCAAATATTGGAATTCGAATCGAATAGTAGGAACAAATATTCGAATACTCATTTCTAGCAGTCCTTTCAGCTCTAGTTATAGAACACTAAAATGAACGCCCCATAAAACGACGATGCCTATGTACTTCAGACTGTGAACTATTATGAAATTGAAATATTTTCTTGATTATGATGTCTTTATGGTAGGCATTTTCAAATACATTTTGGTCCAATATTTTTAAAACAAAAGTTTTAATTCAAACACTAGTATAGTCTCTGTCTGACACTTGATTTGTACTATAAGGCAGACTTCGACTGACAGTATAATTTATGTGTCGATTATAAATTCGACACAAATGATTTTAAACTTCAAAATGTATATTATTAGGGCCTAATGATTTGTAAAAGCAGTTATAAAATACGTCATGTCATTTCAATACACATGTAACCAGTGAGTTATGAAGTGGAATTTAACCTAGTTCATGGTTCCGTATTCTTTAGGGTTGACATTTAATTTTTATCGATGTTCGCAATGAACTATTTACGGGTCCGTTTTAAACATTTTCCCTATGATGAAAAGAATTCTGTTACGAAATGGTTTTAGTAATCGAAAAATGGTCCATTATCGTTATAGATCTAGTTGTTATATTACTTTTCGTATAGACGCTTTTTCTTCTGTGTGTTGTATGTTTTATATTGACAGATAGAAAGTTAGATATGATAGTATTTAACTCACATTTCATAGCACCCAAAACCTGATAACAAAATTGTATACATATGTATCGAAAACTGTTGACGGTATGATGATCTTTGATTTTGAATAGCGTTTTACGCCACACAATATTTCAGTTATATGATGGCGGTAGTTTTTAATGGTGGAGGAGAGAACCCGGTCACAATGTAGCAATGGAAGAGACTATCGGCTTTCCGCGAGTAAACTGGCAAACTTTCTCACAAAAATCAGTGTAAGTTCTAGCGGGACTCGAACCTGCGCTGAACAGAAATGAGAGACTTCATGGTTTAAAGCGTGGTGCTCTAACCACTCGACCACGGAGGTCCTGATATGATGATCAGGGGAACTTATACTTCATAATGGCAAATATATAAATAACCATCTTCATAACAATAACAATGATAATAATAGTAAGTTACGAGAACGGTTTCATAAAGCCAGGGTGACGAATAACCTGCCAGATATTTTCAGTATGTGAAGATTTTTTTACGAATCTAAAAGTTATTGTGACTATTTAAAGTGTATTTAAGTTAGCGCACTCATATAATCGTGCTCTCAGGGGGTACAGACTTATTAGCGGAATTTTTAATTTGCGTAATTAATTTTATTAGTTTTGTCGTGTATACAAAAAAAGAGGATGGAGAATTTTTAGCGCTATCCTTGAATTAGCGCAATTATGTGAGTCCGAAAGGCGCTAATATTAGAATACCGCTAAAATAAGTACATGTACAGCATATGGGACGACAGTAAAAAGTTAATCGCGTGATACAATGATAAAGTTTGGATTGAAATTAAAGCTATTTGGTATGGGTTTGTAGATATAGATGTGTTTTTCACATGAAACATTTGTTCTGTGAGGTTGTTAAGTTCTCCGAGATTGTCAAATATGCGCACAAAGGGATTTATATTTGAAACCGTCCTTTACTTATTTTTCATTTATAAGATAATAATCTAAGTAGATCTATGGGACAACATTATTATTATTATCCTATAGATCTACTTAGATTATTATCTTATAAAAGACGATATAAACGAACAATAAGTGAAGGACAGTTTCAAATCTAAATTCCTTTGTGCACATATGGAGATAACACATCCATTATTTGATCATAAACCAAAAGTATAGATGTAACAAAACAAATTGGTAAACGTTTACAAACACGTTGGGTCTAGACTAAATCATAACAGGGGTGACAGGCTACTTGTTGAATTAAAAATGTTAGAGCTACAGTAATAAGTGGAATACATGCGAGGTAATATGTTTTATCTGTACACCCCTATTTTAAAATAATCAGTAGTGCAGTGGTTTCTGACAGAACCCGGATGTGCCCCCTCATCTTGGTACACCTATAAAAGTGTTTCAATAACATATTTTGGAGATTAGTTTTTAACATCATTGGTACGTTATTTCATCTTGTGGGCCTAGTTGATAATTCGGGACTATACATATACATGTACATCAATGTACAAATGAAAGGCTTATCGATTTTCATTTTTTTTTCAGTTACAACAATGTATATGGTGGCGGAGACCATCGGCCTTCCGCAAGTAAAGTGACAAACCTCACAAATATAAGTTTTGGTCCCAAGAGCCAGTTGGGCTCGAACCTGCGAAGCCCCATGCAGGTCACGAACAAACATACAAAATAGAATATATTACAGTGTGTAGAGAGTGGGAAGAATTTGTAAACCTAGGTACAAAGACATGTTTCTTATTCCACCTACATCAAAGTGAAAATGTTTCATCTAATGATAAGAAACTACTTTATACTTTGACATTTTCGCTTCTGTTTGATTTTCACCATTTTTGTGTCCTTAGATGAGAGAGCGAATTTAGAATAAAGACGAAATTTTCAAGCTGAAACATGAGATATTATGCCATTCATGATACTATGGAGATTAAGGGTGAATTTAAGACGGGTGAATGTATTTTCTGTCGTAAAAGGGCGAAAATAATCAGGGACGAAAATATCCAGGTATACAGTATATAAAACAGATTCCATCTAGAGACATTCTTGAAAATCTAAAGCTCACATTAACAGACAAAATATGATTTTAAGCATTTTAAAATCCAAAAACATTTTGACTAAAACGTTCTGAATATACATACGGGAACTATGTATACCTCACAGTACTGTATACTTTAAAAGGTAATAAATAGTAGAAATGGTTTTCGTAACTAAATAGATAAATTGATAATGATTAAAACTGCTGCATGTTTCTATAAATTGTCCAATTAGCAAGTTAAATCACCTGGTTACAATTTGTGAAAGTATTTAAATCTTATAATTTCACAAGAGGTAAGAACTGATTTGAAGTTCAAAAGCAGAGTATACTAACTCCTTTCTTTGTGCATAACAATTAAATTAACAATGCTTTGATTGAAAATAACATTTTATATTCACTCTTCTTGTTACTAGGTAATGTCATTATTATTTTACTACTCTGTATAGGTAAAATACATACACATGTCTCGTGTTAAAACCTCAAGTTAATTTTTTCAGATTTAATTAGCAATAATGAGACGTAGCAATAGAACGGACCTAGGAAGCTACACTTAATTTACTATACCAATCTGTAAATTGTCAGACAGACCTATTCAGATGACATGCAATAGAAATCATATAAATGAAACTTTTTTTTACTTTTTATATTAGAATATTAAGGAGTTTATTTTCATTGTATGTAAATATCTCAGCTTACAAATCTTCCTGATATCAGATTTCATTTGTGGTTTGAATATGTACTTTTCAATTACGATTCGCTTATTAGAAACCCGTGCAATTAATCATTAAAGTCACGATCGAGGTGCTTGACAAGTTTTTGTTGTTGAAAACGTTTTAGAGAAAACAGATTTAAAGAAATCGAATTTCGTGGAAATGGTTAAATCCAACAAATATTTACCGATTTAATTATTTAATTATAGGAGTTAAAATGATATCGAAACGCTATTTAATTATTTCAAGAAGATATACGTGTTCCCGGAACGATATCAACATTTGGCGTGATAGTTTAAACTGGTTGTAAAATATAGCCGAGATACGTATAATGGTCGATCTATACTGTTCCAAATGATTCAACTCTACACATTTTCGTTTACCATTCACATCATGATAAGCTAAATATGCCATGAATAAATGAGAAAATTAAAGTTACCCTTTTCCCTGATATATATATATATATATATATATATATATATATATATATATATATATATATATATATATATATATATATATATATATATATATATATATATATATATATAGATAGATATATTTTGATAGACGAGATGAAGAGATGTTTGAAAAATTAGGGTTTTGTTTGAATATTTGAACAGACGATATAAAGATACGTTTGAAAAAAATACCGTTAAGTTTGAATATTTGCTTTAAAGTATTAAAATAAGAAGTGTCTTACCCGTCATGTCGTGAGTGTTAAAATTGTTTGCATTGTTCTTAAGCACCCTCTTAATATATTTCATATTTTGGGATGAACTACGTGACCTTCATATTCAATTAAGGGCACTCGAGTGATATATTTTATCGAGTCGTGAGAAAATATACTTGAATTTATATTTGATGAATTACCCATAACGTTAGAAGGGATATTGAGAGATTCCAACCCAGAAGTGATTTAAAGGGGATAGCAGCAAAAATATATGCAATACAATTATAAAAATGCGTTGGAACTTTGAAAACTATTTTTATTTATCATATTCATAGATATCATTCAATTACGGGTATGTATTGTACAATTACGGGTATGTATTGTACAATTACGGATACGTATAATTGTACAATTGTGACTTTTATTCATGCTTCCACTTGACAAGTAATTTTTTCATGATTTACTATACCACAAGCATATGTGAACACATTGGAAATAGTATATAGTCATTTGACTTAAAATCACCGTCGGTATAAAATCATCTCGGGAATAAAAAGGACGATATGTAAAGTAACTGAAAATGATATTTTATGTATTTATTTTAATGAATACATAACATATGTTGTACTACACTTTAAATTTTTCATAAATTAAAGATTAATAAAAACAATTTACGTACCGTATATAGATTTATATACAAGTTGTATCAAAACCAACCTGGTGTCTAGCTGTTATTCTGCAGTGTCATAATTGAAATCAATGAAATTCCAAAGGGGTTTAAATATTGTCTTTAGATACAGTTTGAAACACATGAAATTTGCTTGAAGTTTATCGAGCTGAGATCAATATTTGAAATCTTTATGACACCATGAATTAAGTGTAATTAGATTATCTACGTGAAGTTTGTACAACGTTCAATGGTCTTCAGTTTGTTTACTGCGTGCTAATGTTGTTTGACTTTAATTATATGTGCACCGTTTCCAAATCTCTCTCTCTCTCTCTCTCTCTCTCTCTCTCTCTCTCTCTCTCTCTCTCTCTCTCTCTCTCTCTCTCTCTCTCTCTCTCTCTCTCTCTCTCTCTCTCTCTCTCAAACTTGTACATGCATGTGTACATTGGAGTGAAAACGAAATGACTTGTATCAAATTAAACACTTTCTTGTATTTCGAAAGTCCTCTCAAGATAGGAATATTGACTTTCGTCACCGAATGTGTAAATTTTATTTCCGTTCTTTTGAAACATAAGTGTTTGGAAGTGCTTGTATCTCCTGTATTTCATTCGCCTGCATTCTACCATGTGCTTGTTGAAGAGAGTTAATCATTACCTTAGTACTAGCAACTACCCGGTTGAATAAATAAAGAATTAAATCTAAAATGCAGTCCAGGTTTAAATGTAGATGCATGTATATTAAAGTGCAATGAATAATTACTGTTCATAGGCTTAAACATTTCACACCCCAAAGTCACCAAAGTAACAACATGCCCTACATAGAAAATAAAAAGACGATGATAATAAAACGTGTATGAATGATTCTAACCGTGGAGTGAAAAGACTCGTCAGTATATGAATAATTAGTTTAATTTTATATGTCCGTTAAAGTATAAATTATGATTAAGTTGAGACTGGTACATAAATCGCAGTATCGAAAGTTTTCTCCTTCCAACAAAGCCGAATAAAGGCGTATTTTAAAAGAGTTTTTGTATTGTCTGTATCAATTCCAGTTCAGGTATATCATTTTCTAATTTAAAAAATGAAAAGAAAATTATACTTAACAGGTTAAATTTTCTATCTATTTCTTGTCAAAATTGTGGAAATGAGCACATGGTATTAAGTCAGCATACCATGCACTGAGCAAACAACTATATAATATCATAAAATATCATAAAATGATGATGATGATGATGATGATGATGATGATGATGATGAAGATGATGATGACCACGATAATGATGACAACAGTGATAATGAATCGTTATTTTAACTTTATGTTTACATTAAATTTTTGGTGTAACCCCCTCCTGATAAATCCAAAGTGCAACTATAATACGATAACACTGACATCTTAAGTTGGGATATATTCCCCATAATGTCCAAACTCTAGCAAGAGTAAAATCAGGGGTGGTCAGGAGACAGAAAAATTGAACCTCAATGACTTAAACGATATTGCTCAACGAACGATAAATATGTACCAAATGTATTTTACCGTCTTTCCCCCGTATATCTGAGAACATATTTAATCTATTTGCATAAATATTATCTTTTCCTATCCGATATGCATGCTGAACTTATTAGATAGACACGCGTTCGTGTGTTGTACTTGAATTTCATTATCAATATCGTCATTATACCAATCAGGTCATTGATGTGTGACTATTTTGAGCTATTATATTGACAGCTAACATTCGTTGGCGTAAGATTGAAGAGATTGTCAATAGAGATGGTCCGTGATACAAACTTCATTATGTCAACATTTTATTAAATTGGATTCCAAAGTAAATACGTCAATATTTATAATCTGTGTATTTAACGGAGATGTTCAAACAGCACCGAGTATAGAGTATTATAGAAATAATATACTGTGGGAATCACATGTAATTATAGATATGGTGTTGTGATACAGTGTGCAAAAAGAGGAATTGTTGAACCATTCGATTAAGTCAAGTAAATTAGTGTTACTTGCACAAATCATTAAGTATTTTCATCCGCACGGAAATTTTCGCCCCATTTAATTTTGGTCTTAGATGAGAGGGCGAATTCTAAATGTAGGCGAACATTTAAAGCTAAATAACTAAAGCATTGACATATACATGCAATCTAAGTAACTATAACAACTTAATGCAGATTTAAGACGGGGCGAATATGTTTTCTGTTGTAAAAGGGAGAAATTTCAGACATACACTAAAACATGTTCTATGTATGTTTTGTGTGCATTTGATATTGCACGTCTTTTATAGATGTTTTTAAATCACAGGCAGCATTTTTTCCAATAATTCGATGGTTTTAATTTCAAATTTTTAATCAAAGAAACTCATATTACTAAGTACCCGGGAAAAGTCCATCTAGCCTCTGCTGGTAAACTTCCTAAAATAGACTTCAGCGGGATTCGAACGCGCACTGATTTGAGGTTTAGAGCTGTATATATCCAGCAATCGTCGATATTTCAGCATTGAACTGCTGTCGGTTGGCATTCATGAGTATGAATGCCAAATGGACAAAAAACAAATTCATCGTGAATCGCTAACGCTTATATATTTACTTATTTCTTATTTTTTCATACTTTTCTTTTTTCATTTTTTAAATTCCTAATTTCCATAAAGAATGCACACCCATTCTTGTATACACAATTCCTGGAACAGCTTTTGGTATTTATGAAATGATGAACAACATTTTTATTCATAATGGTTATATAGTGTTGGTGCCAACATATAGTAAATATAATTATCTGTATATAATGCATCGGTGTGTGTAATTTTGTAAGTTATAGACTTGTCCGAGTAGAATTCACCCGAGCATTACTTTGAGATACAAGATGTGTTTGTGAAACACGAATGCCCCCGGTCCAAACAAATTTTTAGCCAGACGGAATAACGGACATAGGCCAACAGACACACAAACAGACGGGACGGAATTACGGACAGATAGACATACAGACACACCGACAGACAGACGGACGATTCAAACACTAGATGCCCCCGGTGGACCTTTCAGGCCGGGGGCATAAAAACAAACTGGGATTTCAAAAATATGTAATATTGTTATAAAGAAACGTGTATAAAAATATATGAGCTAAATCAACTTGCCTAAACAGAAGCAATAAAAGAATGGATAGCCGTTAAAAAAATCTGTTCATAGTTCAGCTCGATATTAAGTAATAGGTAGTTGCGAAGTTACAGAGTTGAAATCGATAACAAAACCAACCGGAATTCATTGTTCTTTAGTTGCAATAAATTGTAAATGTAAAAATGCAGCCCACATTTTTAAATCCCTATCCTGAGACTTGTTGAGAGCTCTTCAAACAAACTTACGGATCAATGGAATCTCCCCCTCAGTTTAAAATCCATGTTTTTGCAAACACAATAAGGTATACATGAATGGGGTTTGGTCAATTAATTACTGCCTAAGTTGTACAAAGAATCGGCAAAGTGAAAAATAAATATTTACAGGTTTACGTCGCTGAACGTAGCAAGTGAATGTATATACATATATGGCATAATAGCTTTACCTAGGTCCATGTAAATATCATTGTTTACATTGTCATTGAAATGCTTGTTTCAAATCTATATCCATACATATCCCTATGATCAACAGAGAGAAGTAGAAACAACATGGATACTTGTATTGAGACTTTGAAGTGTGAGAACTTGATTATTCCTATTAAATAGATCACCGTATACATTGTTAGAGTCCAAAGGAGCAATCTAAATAGCTACTCCTATTCAAAATTATTTCAAAAGCAAAACGTCCCCTGCAAAAGTGCAACAGACGGACATTGCAACCCTTTTATTTGACCCATTAATTATAAAGGTCAGACGTTTGACAGATTTATTCTTTTTTCCTTTCTGTCGTGTGGTCATTGTAACATTTTTGCACTACGTTGATTGGTATGCATTTTACCATTATCAACAAATTCCATGATTTTTAAATGAATACATTTTCATGAAGACATAGATTCTGAATAAAGTACTTGTGTATGACGTCTCTATAAACATCAACAGTATGTCTTAAAGATTAATTGATTGAAGAAACCATTTCTTTTTATGACTGGACGGGGAATTTAGGTTTTTACATAATTAGAAAACAAAATCAACCAATTGTATTCCTCTTTAGAATAATCGTTAATCTTTAGTATTACACACAGACGAAGAGTTCAGAGGTACACTGCCATGTCTTCATGGTGTCGTCCCAGCATTTTTATTTCATTTACGATTTTATCATTTTTTATCTCTAAAACTTATTGCACAACTCTGTTAGAGGTATTGTCTGTACTATCAAATTAAAAGATCAAAGGGTACATAGATAATAACACTTCAATTGGCTGTACTTTCAAACAGATCTCACACAAAATATAAACAGATTCCGGGGTGATTGAGTGATACTCATGACCTTCTGGTTTCTGTTCTTAAGATAATTTAATAATGGATTTCGAAGTAAAAGGACACCTTTTTTTCAGTCAGGAAAGGACTTTGAATGTTGTAGGATATTTATTTCTTCTCCCGAGTGTTTAGCGAAATAAGTCACTACTTTGTTAATTTCTCGGGTTTGATATGGCTTAGAAAAACACATTATATACTTGTCATTTTACTTCAATAGACTACATGTCTTCCATAGTTTGATCACACTAACTCTTAAAGGGAAATTAGCTTTATTTTTCTTTCAATATTTTTTTCCTTTGTCACTACTTATATTGATGATCAATAACAAAAAGGAGAGATACACAGGCATAAAATTTTATATATAATTAATGAAAACTGCTCGAGAAACCAAGTTTGGCAATAATTCGTTTGCAAATGATTAATTCGACCTTACTCTTTGTACATGCTTACAACACTGGATCTGGCCTCATTTTCACAAAATATATCGGAATATAAGGAAATTTCTTGTCTGTGGTTATTTCTTATTCATTATTGTACTTCAATTTAAGAAGTACAACACAGAAAACACAGATGCCCTTTTAAATGAATAAGAGGCCAGGGACCATACTGCTCATCAAAATTAACAACAATGGCCAACTTATTATCAGAAAACTCACTTAAGTCCTCAGCTCAGGTGAATTAGCAAGAAAACATGGTTTATTAATAATTGTAAAGATAATTGACCAATTCTGAAAGTTTGGACCGCAAAATGATCCACAGAACTTCTGCTATGTACCAAAAAACCAGTCTCGACACAAGGAAAAAGAATAGACCCTTTCACAACTAATCTTTTACACTTAGCACTTCCGAGTGGTAACAAGAAGTTTCAACGCAAATCATACCCAATGAAATTCAGATCACTGGGAACAATTAGTCTTTCATTGGGTACTATTTGTCTTGGATTTGAAATGTTTTGAGCATGAAGCTTTTTGATACCATGCAGAAGTGTTTGTGCGCAGGTGGGATTAGTAGGAATGCAGTTATCTTGAAAGGGTTTATATGTATACTGTTTGGTGTGTGGGTCTCTAGTTTTCAAGGTAGTTAACCAATTTAAAAAGAGTAGCTCAAAATGACAACAGGAACCTTTCCCCTATACACCATAAAACTAGTCAAGAGACAAGGTACAAGAAAATATAAGTAGTCATGGGTTTACCCCAGTAAGCGAAGATTTGGAATAAACATTAATTTTTATTTAATGAAACTGTTGTTATGGTTTTGGAGAAGGAAAACCATAAGAAGAAGGTGAAAATGTTTTAAGTTACAACAACAGACAATTTTTTTTCATCATCAAATCTCACCCAAACCTTTGGCTCATGTGGGCTGTAAAGCTTAATTCCTTTGCTTCTGAACATTCTGCAGGGATTTCGATTTTTATCACAATACAGACACTTTAACATAAATCTAACTAGGAAAAAAGTCCAAAAGAATGAAGAGGGACATCATGGTCACCTTTTAACCTCAGAGTGGCATCACCTTTCACATCACAGTAAGGAATTCCTGTCATTGGGACACTTTATATCAAATTCGGTTGAAAATTTGCCAAGTGCTATTTTTAGAATTCATCAATATCAAAATAACAGAAGACAAATAGGGCCGAAGAAGTCCAAGTTGAATTTAAAGGTCATTCTGAGTCTTTGGGCTGTTTAGCTCAGGGACCTAATTATTGAATAACAAAACTATTTAACAAATAATAATTTATTTCTTCAAAATAATACCCATTGATATAAAATAATAAAAAAATTCATTGTATACCAATGTATACTTTACATATGCACAATTGCACTCATTTTAACATCATAAAATGTTCACACGAGAGGCTGGAGAGGATACCGAATATCAGGAATAACTCAGTCATACAGGCATATATACAGTTATTCACATATATACATATATATATATATATATATATATATATATATATATATATATATAAATAGTCATTCATATATACAGTGGAATCTCATGATCTCGAAATTCATAGGACCGCCCCAATTACTTCCAGATATCCAAACTTCGAAACAGTCGAAATTTTTAATTCACATATTTTTTATTCTTATTTGACAGTAGATAGACCTACACACACTACTGCTTAATTTAAACTGGATTTACGCAATTATTAATTATCCTTTTTGCCTTGATTCATTAACGAGAGTTTATTGTCCTGTGTTTTGAAGGTAAACAAGTAATTACAATGTTTTGTTTTGGTACAAAAAAGTAAACGGTCAATCACGGAAGATAATTTTGAGATAAAAAGTGACAATTCTATAATATTTCGATACTGGGCACCAGAAATATACTTTGAGATAAACGAAATTTCAAAATATCGGGAATAAAAGTGGTACAAATATATAGTAAAATAAATCCATTTTGACATAACTGGAATCTCGACTCATGCGATTTTTAAATAACGAGATTTCACTGTATATAGTCATTCAAATATACATAGTCATTTATACAGATAAGAAGTACTCATATTTGGCACTTTCTGAACACTCTGGAGTGTCATGGTGAATCATTGCTACCAAAATATAAATTCTAAAATCAAAGTTGATAGGGCACTAGCAATGCTGTTTGACAATTTTGCCAAATTTCCTATATACAATTTGTGTGTATTAAACAGATGGATGGATGGATGGAAAGATAGATAGATAGATAGACAGATAGATATTCTTTTACAGAATTTCAGAAAATAAAATTTTGACCTTTCAACCCGAGAAAAATGAATAAATCAGTCAGATTAATAATCACGATTGAAGTTTTCTCTTAGCCACAATGATGTAACAAAATGTTAACAATTTTGTGCCTTATATCTTCTTAGTTTGTTCTTGATACTAAAGAATGACAATGTTACCTCTCTATATAAAAAACACAAAATTTCCTTACTTATATAACATAAAAGTTCTTGACAAAAAATATTCTCCATTTTCTGAAAATGTAAATATAAAAGAGACTTCAAACTTTTTTAAATGAAATGAAAAAATACCAAAAGCTAGTATTTTAATATCTGTGACTCCAATTTGATTCACATTCAGTAGATTATATTTTCTTCATTCCTTAAAGAGGCATTTGCTGTGTTTACCAAAGAAAAATATTTCCATTTTTTCTACTTTTACTTCTTGAACTTGATGTACATAAACAAATAAGAGTTATACACAGGCATATAATAACTTATATTCCTATATATTTTGTGAAAATAAGGTCAGGTCCAGTGTGGTATTCATATACAAATAGAAAGGTTGAGTTTATCAACTATTGAAAAAGTGCCAATCCTGGGGTTTCTCCAGCAATTTTCATAAAATATATAGGAATTTAATTTTGTTTATTCCTGTGTTGATCTCTTTTTTGTTATTGTTTATCAATCTAAGAAGTAAAACAGGGGAAAACTTTTTGAAAAAAAAACCACAGCAAAAGTCCCTTTAAATTACCCTTTGTATTTCTCAATCTCCATAACTTCCAATTCAGGAAAGTATTTGAACATTTAAACATAAATGAGTATAAAATAATGATTTTGTTTTAACCTCACTACAAGAAAATCTGAGTAACATTAAGGTAAATTATTCCCAGAAGCAGTTTATCCTTTGGATCCTTGCCAACTAGTGATGGCAAAATGATGCTTCATTGCACATTATACTTGTGCTAGGCATGTGAACAAATACTCAAGTAGTAATTTCACATCTGAATAATTGCCTTTTACCATTCATTTTAACTCTACCCTAATATACCACATACACACAATAACATTGATCCAGCAACACATGTATACAAAAAAGATTCTGTACAGTGAATGGGTAAAGTTCTGTAATACACAGGTTAGTTAAGTGTCACGTGGGTTTATCTCGAGGTACAAGACCCAAATTCTGTAGGCATATTGTTGCAGCTGCAGCCTTTGCCAATTTTTTGTTGTTACTGGCAACAGATGGTTGGTATTCTGTTCTATTGACAATAACCTGTAAATATTGATAGTTTATATATTAAAAATAAGGCCCAATTTAGTGCCAAGTAATTCCTGGTGTAGAAATTTGTACATTTCATATAAATGATATTTATCGTTATTCTCTTTTATCATGCAAGATTTAAATAATGTATTTTTTATTTAAATAAAGCCATTTGCTTTATTTTCATTTACATCCATAATCAATCAATTCTGAGTATTCTATTCCATATCAGGTTCTTTCTAATACCAGTGGTTTTAGAACCATATTTGTTAACACTGAAAATCTTAGACAAATTTGTTGTGTAAATGTTGAAAATTCTATGAATATTGGATTTAGAACATGATTTACAATGGAAATATAATAATAACTGCAACAGAAACTTAATTATATTATACAATTATCGACCTCATTTGAGGTTAATACACGGTGTTATCGACCCAAGAAAGTGGTATTTTCCTGAGGCTGAAGGTCAAAGGAAAATATCACTTTCTTGGGTTGATAACCGAAAATGAGGTTGTTAATTATTTTATTATCTGGCATTTAATTAGTTTGACACCAATATGTAAATCCCACAAGTATCAGTAAGATATGCCACATATACGTAAGAGTCTAGCCACATATTGTGATCTTATTAAAGTCGAACAACTAAAATACAACAGTTTAAAATGGCTAAATGTGTTGCATGTCAAGTATTTTTAGAATTCTTCTCTTCTAATAATGTTTGGACACCATCATCATCAATAGTGGCTAAACAAAAATGTTTGTTTTCACTCTCGTTGTCTGCCATCTTGTAAATCATGTAAACGCTAAATATAGCTAGACAGTGTTGATGATTGGCTAGACAATGAACACTAAATGTGCCAAAGTACAGGAATTCCCTTGTGCTATTTTTGGGTACAACCTCAATGTGTTAGATTGTTATATCAATCTATGAAGTGACTGGGTTAATATAATGATTGAGTGAGAACAGAAAGTATGAAACGAGCCAATCAGAAACTAGATGATAAGAGAGTCATGTAATAAACAATCATATCAAAATAAACAAATATTACAGATTTTTATATCTGAAACTATGTTACATGAATTGTCACTGTTCGAATCAAGTGCTTGACATGGATCACTCCTTAGAAAGAAAAGTAGAAGATTTATCAATCATAACTATCAATAAAAATCTTTAAGACGATTTTGTGTTAAACAAAGGAATAAACTTGAAAGTCTTAGAAACATGAAAAATCTTTCAAATTTATATAAGATGATTAAGTCCAGTATGTACATGTACAATGAAACCTGTCTTGAGAGACCAATCTCGTGAGACCACCTGTCTTGTGAGACCAATCTCGTGAGACCACCTATTTTGTGAGACCGCTCTCGTGAGACCACCTGTCTTGTGAGACCAATCTTGTGAGACCACCTGTTTTGTGAGACCACTCTCGTGAGACCACCTGTCTTGTGAGACCAATCTCGTGAGACCACCTGTTTTGTGACACCAATCTCGTGAGACCACCTGTCTTGAGAGACCACTCTCATAAGAGACCATATGTCTTGTGAGGACACATTCTGATAACCACTCAGTTAAATAATGCTTTAGATAAAACCTCATTACAGGTCCACCTGTCTTGGGAGACCACTTCCACTGGCAGATAGGGTGGTTTCTCAAGTCAGGTTACACTGCAAAAAGGGAAGATATACTTGAAGAATCATATCTGGTTTCATGTTTCCACTATAACCAACTTTGATTGCACACCATAACTCTTACAGTATAAAAGTACACAAGTCTCTTAACATATAAGGCAGGCATGACATGCAAACTTTAACTGCTACCTTATTGTTATGTTAAAATAATTACAAGTACTCCTTTAAACCATCTCTAATAGTTGTGTCTCACTAACCTTGAACAGGAAATTTTTCTTGTGATCAGGACCACTCTCATGTACCATCTGAAAGTCTGGAGCACCCCATCTTCTTCTGTTGCATAGCTCAACTAAAGCAGACACTGGATGTTTGCCTAAGGTAAAAGTCAAATGAAATAGAACTTACTACTCATCTTACTATAGTTTTTTTTTTGGAAATGTAAAGGACTATATATGATAAGGGTCCAAAACGGCCCCCAAACGGTGGATGGTCATATTTTCATAAAAAGTTCTTCATATTGTCTAAAGTTGAGATCTAAGTAGTTTGACTTGTTCTCTTGACCCCAAAGGTCATTTCAAGGTCATGTTAAGTCAATGGAACTCCAGTGACTTAATGAACTTTTGTGTTAAGTTTGGTGAAAAAATTATTTCGAGAAAATGAAGTTTATTCCACAGATTAATTTTTATCTGGTGAAAAATATATCTAAATATAAATTGAGTTCCTTTAAAAATATAGTATTAAAAAGAAAAAAAAGCACATTTCCAGATTCGAACCCCGGACCCTTGAATTCTCAATCTGACGTGCTAACCATTACGCCACAATCACTTATGTGTAAGGATGGTGTAAAATGTTAAACAGTTTGATTTAAAACCCAACAAGAGAATGCAGTCGCTAGTTGTATATTCATACATTTTGTACTCGTAGGGCTTACTTTGGAAAACTAAATGTTCTATAGATTTACCTAATAAATCTATACTCCTATTTTTTAAAACAGTAATATTATTTCTACGTATACACTTGATAACAGTGTCGGTGATGCCTGAGTTCAGAGGTAACATTCTAAAAATAGATTCTGTGCGGTAGGCCTGTATTCGGCGCTCGGGTAAAGAAATGCATAAGGGCCAAGCATCCAGATCAGACTAACTGTAAATTGACCTACATGTAGTAGTCAATTCATCATTTGTAGATCTACGATTGATGCACTGATCCAAGGTCTATGGTAGTATATCGGGTTACCAGTAGGCAATGTGTAACACAAACAAAGTTAGGCCTATTCGATCTCTGACTCAAGGAAGCAAGTTTACCGTAGATTCTACTTATCTTTAGTGAAAAGTTGTCAAGCAGATCTATCGACAGAAAATTCCAAGAATGAAAGAAAACAAAGCATTGTAGCCTAGCGCTTTGCTTACAGTACTCAGTATTTTCCAGTTTGTATTAAGAATGTGATTGCCGCAGTGATAAAAAGAGAAGAAAACTACCCACTGTAGCTATTTATAGGGTTTCCTGGTTTGTCAAGTGTACTTTGTTTCTCATATGTATGGTCCTCGACGAAAATAAATGAACGCCGTCTGTAGACCGTCAAAACAACCGGAAGTAGTATATCCTTAGCAACGACGTAATACATGGACGTGTTGTTCATATGAAAAGTTGTTTGTTTATATTGAACGCAGCTTTGGACAAAATTTTCCTTTGAACACAAAAATAGTTAATGAACATATACAACAGAGTGTGGAATATCTTTCTTGTCCAAGGATGTGCTCATACTTCATTTTACCCCCAAATGCTAAAAAAATAGTATAAAATAGATAAAATATTGAAAATATGCATATTTTAATGTCGATTTTAAAGATACTTTCCTGACAAGGAAACTTTTGTTTTCCGTGTGTATGTAAAGTGCTAATCTTAAACTTCATAATGTGTACAACCATGAACTTTACAATGAATACTTAATTTTCATTTTATTGGTGGGTATATAGGCATCTCTATCATATATAGTCCTTTTGAAGTGTTTTATGCCACATTCAACAATTTCTCAGTTATATGGTGGTGGCCAGTTTTAATGGTGGAGGAGAGAATCTGGTTACAATGTGTAGTCTTACTATAAAATGCTTGAAGTATGATTAAATGTAATGAAACTTGATCAGCTGGCAAAATCCATCAAAAACCAAAAGTTGAATTCATTACAGTTTGTACAACAGCATCTATTGTGTGTAAAGCCAAGGAATAAACTATTGTGAATTTCTTAAAAACAGAAAAAATCTTCTAAATCTACATTATATAATAAAGTCCTGTATGAGTTTTTTTTTTTTTACATACAGTAAAATCTCTTTGTCTCAAAGTTCCTGGGACCACCCCTATATCTTTGAGATATCCAGAATTTGAGATAACCCAAATTTAATTAACATTTATTTATCTATCAATCAAAATCAGGATTGGTTTTTTAACTTCGATAAAACCAGAGTTTCGACTCTTCCGATTTCAACATAATGAGATTCCACTGAATATATACAAGTGTGAGTAAGTCTGTCTCATTCTTTTCAGTGAACATATTTCCTGACTAGATTCATTTGATGAAATGCTTGAAATCAAATTATTCGCTCCCCTACAACTTTCTTTGAGGAAAACACCTGTTGGGTGTCTATCCATTCTGTTTCAATACAATGATTGCAAATCAACCATGCATATGTCACTTAGAATTTAAATGCTTAAGTGATCTCAACTGGGGGTCACAACCTTTCTTATTTCCATGTTACAAGAAGAACATCCCTTAAGAATTCATTTCTGTGGATGCCATGTTTTTTGTTTTAATAGCACCTGTTAAACAATATCACCCAAAGAATATTGAAATCAGTTCACTTTGAGTCAGTCAGTTAGGTGGTTTTATTAGTAAGGTTCCACTGTAACATCTCATTCATCAGATCACTTGAGTCAGTCAGTTAGGTGGTTTTATTAGTAAGGTTCCACTGTAACATCTCACTAATCAGATCACTTGAGTCAGTCAGTTAAGTGGTCTTATTAGTAAGGTTCCACTGTAACATCTCATTCATCAGATCACTTAAGTCAGTCAGATAGGTGGTCTTATTAGTAAGGTTCCACTGTAACATCTCACTCATCATATCACTTAAGTCAGTCAGTTAGGTGGTCTTATTAGTAAGGTTCCACTGTAACATCTCACTCATCATATCACTTAAGTCAGTCAGTTAGGTGGTCTTATTAGTAGGGTTCCACTGTAACATCTCACTAATCAGATCACTTGAGTCAGTCAGTTAGATGGTCTTATTAGTAAGGTTCCACTGTAACATCTCACTAATCAGATCACTCGAGTCAGTCAGTTAGGTGGTTTTACCCGTAAGGTTCCACTGTAACATCTCACTAATCAGATCACTTTAAGTCAGTTAGTTATGTGGTCTTATTAGTAAGGTTCCACTGTATTTGAAGCATGGGAGAAAAATAATCACACATGAGTGTATTGAGTGGAAAACTAAATCTCAAGTTCTGTGGTAAGAATTGGATAATCTAATCCTCTGAAAACCCAATGATTGGACATCCAGTTTTTACTACTCGGAAGGAGATTCTTTTATCCCCTCAACACAGCAAAGTAAAATTCAATTAATCTCACATGACATGCACAGCTTGTAGCTCATGTATTCTCAATGTAAAGAACTAAAATGGAAAAAAACATTTGCAATTCACCTGACAAGTCTTTAGCATTTCCAACAATTGGGACTTTCTTTGAGTTTTCTCCTAGAGATGTCAAACCTGAAAGTAAATCCTCAAGTTTTGAAAGTTTGTAAACCCAGGGGTTATAAAAATCTATGAAACCAAAGAGGCCCTATGGGCCTTCTTGGTCACCTTAGTAAAACATGATTACAGTGAGCATAGGCTGCTCATTGGTTCATGATTTTGTAGGTAGTGACTTAATAACCATGATCATGCATACAGAATTTGAAAGTGATCACTGATTCATGAAAAGAAGATTTTAATGATGTATCAATTTTTTATCCTTTTTGGCCCCTTTTGGAGCCCCTATAGGTCCTATCCCCTTTTCACTTGCAAAATTTATGCATCTTCACATAGGGATCTTCCTGTCAAGTTTGGATGAAACAGGCCTCTTAAAAAGAAGCCAAAAATGTCATAAAGTTATCCCTTTGATTGCTACATTACTAGAGTCAATACATGCCCTCACCGCTGCATTAATTATTCATAATTAAAAGAAATTAAGATACACTTTTTGATTTCAGATAATTCAAAGTGTACAAGATTCAGAGATAAAACTTACATCAAAATGTTTGTCAGTGTTTATACTTTACAAAGATATTGTCATATCTTGAGTAATGTGTAATTGTCACCTGCACAGGTGAAAACCCTGTATGACAACATCTACAATGACGAGTCAGAGAAATAACTTTAGTTGTGCTTAGCACTGAGTGCTTATTAATGGTGGCACAACAACAATTGTGCGTAGCAGTCTAAGGGTTAACAAGGTACAAAATCAGACAAAAGACAATAGCAATAAGTCACTTTGGCTCAAGTGACGTAATAAAATTCAAGGGTTTTCGAGGACATTTTAATCAGGGGTTTATGAATACCAAATTGTCAATCACAAAAAACATTATAAATGATAATTCCAATCATCTTAAAGCTTTAGTCTTCTACTCTCAAGTCTTTGTCAGTTCTGTTAGAATCACTAATGTCTATATACAGTTTGCTTTACTGTTGTTTTACATGCCACCAGGAATTTTTCACTTATACGGATATTTCACCAGTTTTTGGTGTAGTATCACAAACTTTTACCTGAGCTACTGACAGACGCTTATGCAGTGAGAGTTCTTTTACATACTACACCAATCATAACATAGGTCCTCGGTTTTAAGTTTCATTCAAAATAGCCATGACTTCATGACTTTCATTCCATATGCAGAGTGCTTTGCAAAACAACAGTCACTACTACCATTGTTTAATTATGAATTACCATTTTAAAATAGATAAAGTTGTCAAGAGTTAATTAAAAGGGAAGTAACTCTAATTCACTGACGTCGAGTTTAGCAACATAAATCCTGTGTGTTTTCATCTTAAAATCATAAAACAAATTAGATGACCTTGAGTAGTCAATAAATTTGGTTGCTTTGTGCCCAGTTTACATTATGTAACCAATTACCTCTACGATCAGTTTTGAAATCCAAGGCTAGTGGCTCTACTTTTCCTTCATTGTTTTTGCCTAGTCCTTCACCAGCTTTCCAACCCATTTTCTGTAACAAAGCCATCCCTATGCCACTATTGACTGGTGCAGCTCTTACAAACTGGTCCTGAAATAGATCGAATTCTCAAGCTTCAGTTTCTAGTTCTCATCAAATAAACAATGTTATTTAAGTTTTATAACTTTATAACAAGAACATTAATAAAAATCTTATTTGTCAGATCCAGTAGATAATATAACAAAGAGTTTGACAACTAGGCAACGACTAAAAAGCAGAAAAAACAAAAGCTACATGCTGGTGAAATCTGACGATGATAAAATCGAAGAAAGAAAAATAAAAATAGCTAAACAAACCATTAAGCAATACTAATCATAACAACACAAAAAAAAAAAGCATTTCTATCTGTAATAACACAAAATATGGTATCTGTTGTCATACTTACCAACAAATAACATGAATAAGACAAGCCTTTTTCTGCCAGCTTTGTGGAAATGCCATTTGTGACACAGTTGGCAATTTTAATGTGAATTTGCATCAAATTGGGAAAAAATAGTTTAAACGCAGGTAAATTCAAATGTAACGGAATATCTATTTAAGATGCATTTCCCCTTCATCTATTTCTCATTTCAGTCATAATCTCAAAACCACACTGGGAATTTTTTTTTAATCAAATTGGGAGAAAACACATGCACTGCATTTGGAAATGGGGTTAAATATCAACTGCCATGGAAACTAAAGAAAAAGGCCTGTAAGACATAACAGTAACATCAGAATTTATATTCCGTAAACGAAGGTCAAAAGGAACTCACAGTAAATGTAGATATCTTCATTGTTGGTTGATTTTGCAATTCTTTTTTTTACACATTTTTAACCTTTTTGCATGAGGTTAACATATGTAGAACTTAATAATGTGTGTTGATTGAATCATTTGCATGGCTGGCAATATTTGTGAATTATTACTCATAGCATAATTCTTAATAATAATCTCCACACACAAATTTTCAGAGTACAGTAGTTATCATAAGTAGTTGTAGTTTGTCATTGAAAACGTCTGCATGCATTTCATTTACAACAATTATTTCAAAACTAAGGAAACACATTGTGAGTTGACCACTTATTGCTTTCTTTGAAAATCAGTAATTTGTATTCAAAAACCGCAATCGCAGTCAAAGCCTTCAGACCAAAAGAATATCACATAGTTGACTTTTCAGGACTTTTATAAATACTATTTATTCAACAGCAGTAACAGCTCAAATACATATTTCAAAACTTTGTTGGGATCTTTCTTAAGTCATCAACCCCTGTGGTCACATTTAGACTCACCCAAATCAATAAATAGTATGGTCTACTGTCATAATTCAGGAGTTGACAAGTTCATATTGCAGGTTAGGTTATTATTATATGTAGACTTTAAAGGAGTTAAACAAATTATTTGATATGATCCAAGTAAATTTCCATCACAAAGCAAACAGCCTAACTATTACACTTGCCGACAATATATCCAACATTTTTATCTTTGTGTAACTTAACAACCTGCCAAAATATATCACTCTAGTAAAGAAGTTATATACACTATACAGCAGAACAGTCACAAATTTTTAAATCTGCTATGGACTTAAATTACTAAATTTATTACATCAAAAGGTTAAAGCACAGGAGATGACAAAGTCAAAAAGAAACTGAATTGTACATGATCTTCATTCAGATGGATATGTACATTGTAAGTATTAACATGAAATTTACAGTAATATTTGTCCAAACAATATATATATATAAACATTTGGAAAAAATGTCAGGAAAAAGTACAAAAAAGGCTGTTTGATCAAGATCATCTCAATGAAATGCAACACCTGGTTTTGTACAGATGCCCTTAGGGAGGGGAGGATTCATAATTTACCAAGAAAATATTTTTGTATCATCCTGATTTCTTTGAACTGATACAAGAATGAAACAAGAGGAAGTAACAAGGTCAAGTTAGAAAAAAACAATTCTTGGCATGACACAAGGAACTAAAGGCTACCTCAGCCAACGCCTGTTTTTAAAACTATATATTCAATATTTCCAATCTGAATTAAGTCTCCTAATTCATTCTTCAACTGATTAGCATCACAACATAAGTGCACATATGACAAGCAACATTTCTGCCACATATTGCAAGCCAATCAAGGACAAAAGTTTGATATGTAATAGAAGCCATTATAAATTTCAGTATATATATATATATATATATATATATTTTTTTTTAAATTAAGGCAGTTAATTCTTCAATAGCATAGATTTTCAATGTGCCTATTCAAAATATCATATTAATCATGGAGAAAAACCTGTTTTACTTTATCAGTAAGTTCAACAACAACAAAAACAACGTGTATCTCCTTCCGAACACTGATAATAACAACTGTAGAGAACTTATGTTTGTGTGGTTCTGAGCTTTATCTATTGTACATAATTTTTCTTGTACAAATATGTTGCACAGAAAAATGAAATTTTGTCACCGAATCCTCTGTAAATCAACTTGAACAACTTGAAAACTGATGCCTCGAAATTTGCACTTTAAAAAAATAACACAAAAGAAATTTCAAGTAAAGTCTGAACCATCAAAGATAAGTTCTCTATTAATGGACTTCTTACAAGCATTTTCTACCTTACCTAAAGTGACCACATCTTATTTACAGTGAGAAAGTCAATGACTGTCATACGAGCAAATGTATGTAGAATTTTCAATACATTCCAGTTCATTACATGTGGTCTCAAGTCATATACTTGCACTGAAGCACATTTCCCATTTTCAGTTGTGAAACTGGGTTGCGTCCTATCTGGAAACTTACCGACCCAATATATTTTCAGCCAAACATATTCCAGGTGTACACATCAGTTGCCATGGTAACTACTTCCATTAAATGATGCTGTAAACTTTTGTTGTTTTGATAAAATTGACCTGCAACAAGCTTTCATTTTTGTTTGTGCTACTATTATACTGTATTTCGGGATGAGTGAGCAAAGATGTGATATAATGGTGACATATCTCACAGGTGTCAGCACTGTATCTCGGATACAGGATACAAAATCATGGCTGATCTTCAGAAGAAGTGGGTCAACAGATCACAAAATAACATGGGAGTGATTGTTCAGGTTAGATGGAGGTTACATCGTATACAAATCAATAAACCTCCTTTTCGTTCTCGATGAATTTCATTTTTAAGTCTTCATTATTGCTATTGTAACCTGCAGGTTACAGTCATTCCTTTTAGTGTAACCTGTAAATGGGTTCTGAAGATTTCTATCATTTTGTGGCCTGGGTCAATTGACATTGCCTAGGTCAAAGGACAGGGTACTGATCATAAAAATTTGATATGTGAAATATTAAAACTCTATTATAAAGGATATAGCTCAGGTCAAAGTTTTTGACTATGGACATTTCTGATGATATTAGGGGTTTTACATTAGCTCTCCAGACATTTTGTCCTAGCAAGCTAAAAACCACAACATCAGTGAAACTGATGTATGCTCCCTGAAAACAACATTATTACAGGTTTATCAGCTATATGTTGACAGCCAGTTTTCATTGGTGGAGGGAAAAACTGGGTTACATTGTACTCGGGATGAGACCACCGGCCTTCTGCAAATTAACTGGCAAACTCAGCAAAGGTGAGCAGAGGTGACAGACTTTAAGGTTTAAAGTGCAATGATCTAACAACTCAGCCAGGGAGACCCTCCCCTCAAGGAAAACACTTTAATACGTCTCACTCACTCCCGAAAAGGTAACTAGTGACACAGTATATAATAGCACAACAATTCAAATTTAACGAACAAAAAGGAAACCAAGTTGCAAGTTCCAGTGTACAAATGACAGTGCTATCTTTGATTTGAATGTTAGTACAAATTTACACAAGGCTGAAAGATTTGAATTCCAGAGTTTTCAAAGAAAATGTTTAAAAAGTCTTTCATACAGTCTTTATAATAAGACCGCCATACAATGAGCAGATTTTAAGTCACAAAAGTCACATGATTGCAAATAAAAAATTATTTCAGAAATAGCCACATGTCTTTGTACATGCTCACACAGTTGTCTTGTTTAAAAAAAATGTAAAAGAAGAAACCTGGGAAAAAAGGTTAAAACAGGGCAAATGTGTGAGAAGTTGATCTCATTTAATGGCCTCCAAGGTGCTAAATTTAGATATCCCATTTCAATGTATCATTGACAATCATCATATATATACTTCTTTGCTGGTCTTCATTTCCAGAACTTTTTTTCCAAACTTGAAAGATAAAATGTTGAATCAAGAAATGAACAATTCAATTTACCAAATTTCTGAAAAAAATATATATCAGTCTGATAAGCTCTATCTTCAAGTTGGTTAACTGATTTCATCTTTTCAATTTTACAATCACAGCTAGCTGAGTGAAACAGGTGACCTAAAAAGCACTGAGGAGGCCATAAATCCAAATTGTCTGTATCTGGGGATGTCACAATATCTTTATCTCTATCTATGGAACCTGTAAATAAACTGATAATATTAACATCTACATGTGCTTGCCTTGCTCAGATAACCTACTACAGTTTAACACTGACTCAAATCTTTAAAAAAAAATTCTTATACCAGCATAAACAGCTATAATTACCTCTTATATTCAGCAATTAATTACCATTTTAATTTATATAACTGCATGCAATATAAATAATTTTGCCTAAAATGAATTGTAGATCTAGGCAAAGCACCACAAAACTCAAGATTTTTATCCAAGTCTAAATTGTTCTTAATTGACCTGCTTAGCCAATCAGATTTCAGAGTTATCCAAAGTTTAGTAAATACTCAGGCCCTGATGCATTGTAGAACTGATGTATAGTAGAACTGGTGTATTGCAGAACTGGTGTATAGTACAACTGGTGTACTGTAGAACTGGAGTATTGTAGAACTGGTGTATAGCAGAATTGGTGTATAGTAGAATTGGTGTATTGTAGAACTGGTGTATTGCAGAACTGGTGTATTGTAGAACTGGTGTATTGCAGAACTGTGTATTGTAGAACTGGTGTGTTGTAGAACTGGTGTATTGTAAAACTGGTGTATGGCATAACTGGTGTATAGTAGAACTGGTGTATTGCAGAACTGGTGTATTGTAGAACTGGTGTATTGTAGAACTGGAGTATTGTAGAATTGGTGTATTGTAGAATTTGTGTATTCCAGAACTGGTGTATTGTAGAATTTATGTATTCAAAAACTGGTGTATTGCAGAACTGGTGTATTGCAGGACTGGTGTATTGTAGAATTGGTGTATTGTAGAATTGGGGTACTACTGAACTGGTGTATTGCAAAACTGGTGTGTTGTGGAACTGCTGTATTGCGGAACTGGTGTAATTAAAAACTAATGTCAGGGCTCAATATTAACTTTAAAAAGAACTAGACCAGTCGGACCAGTACCAGAAAATTTTACTAGACCTGACCTCAACATCACTAGACCTGACCTCGGTTACATCATATCTATAGATATCTCTCTTCCAGAGTTTCATATCCTACTTAATTAAGGTATGCTACATCTAGAGATTTTAAGGGTATAATGAAAACACTATATTTTAATTTTTAATAAGTTGTAAAATATAGCTCACATATTAATTTCATAAATTGCCCGACGAACTCGATGACGGGGAGAGGACTTGTGCATATCTATGTCTCATTTTTAGCTATTGCTGCACCATTAAATGCTATTTACTGCTTTAACTGATTTTGTAAATAACATAAAAAAACAAATAAGTACAGAAAAAAATTAATGAATTATTCCATATAATCTCTAGAGTACTCAAGCCTACTAACTCTGAATAGACAGTTAGTTGAATGCTTTGACAATTTATTTATACAAGTCAAGAAACAAGTATGTATATAAGTTTGAAATTTTATTTTAGGCCTAATTATTGTAAAATAAATTCTGATTTCTATTCTGCCCTTTGATATCTTTGATACACCCTCATCTCTAGTTATGCCTCCACTACTATAAAGAAGCCGTCGTCAGTCATTCAGTGTAAACAGATATCGATAGTTATTGTAAGTTGATCTGCTTTATTAGAGATATCATGACTCAATTCAAACAAAACTATCAAAAAAAGAAACGTACCATTCTATATGCCCGGTTAAATTAAAATATACCTAGGCTAGGCTAGTGAAGCTGCATGCACTTGTGATTTTATGACCGATGCTTTCAGTTTCACTTTCAATCTGAAATTTTGCGGGTCCATAGAATTACCGAAATGATGCCAAAATACCGGAATGGCGGGACATGTAACTGGATTGAAGCTCCTTTCAATCGTAATTATAATTTTGTGGAATAATTTACTTTTAAATGTTAATAATATAGGTATTACATTAAATGAAAAGATATTTTGTCGGTATTGTCCTTGTATTTACTGATCTAGCTTTTCATATTTAAGCCATATTAGTACTAGTGTGATATTGAACCCGACGTAACTACTCGTACAATTTGTAGCAAAATTCCTGGCACATTGAAATAGTTTATTCTTCTTAGCTGTATATAAATAATCTAAAAATGACGAAAACATAATCTGATGTGTCATTCCAATGGCTTTATGCGTCATCCTGGTAATATTACTATTATTCCGGTTATTTTATATACCAATCTCTCACCAGAGGGCGTATTACATTATATGGTGACAAAATTGACGAAATGAAAGTAAGTCTATACAGCACATAATATCAGCGACATATCTATTATCACAATCACCGGTAATGTAAATAAATGTCCCACTATCGGTAAATAAATTACAGAAAGAACAAAATGGTTTTCCTCAACAATTTTTTTAATAATAGATCTTCAGTATATTTGAAGTAATTTTTAACCCGACCAGTCGGGCTACTTTGACAAAAATTAACTAGACCGGACCAATCTTTTACTAGTCAGGTCGGTCGGACGTGCCTTAGTGTTGAGCCCTGTATGTACATATGTGATTTAATGTATATATGTGTATATATACATATATACACACACAGAGGGATCTTTCTACGTTCTAAATTCTGGGTCCAGGGTCTGGAAAAATTGTGAATATATATACGTCATTTAAGTAAAACAGAAAACCTTAATTAGAGACATCTGTTTGAAAATACTTTATCCTTTATTTTGAAATTCCATATTAGGAATTTTTGCATACACTTTGGAAAATACAAGTGATTTTTTAATTAGGATTGGGTCCTGTAAATGGTCTAGGAAAATCCCTGAATATATATATATATATATAAATCTCTAATATTTTCATGTCAGATTTATTTTGATGGCTAATGTTAGTTTTCTGAAATCATGGTTTTCTCTTTATTTACACAACATTCCGTCATCACAAGATTCCGTCATCACAAGATTCCGTCATCACAAGATTTCAGTCTAATTTATTGAACTTACAACATTTTATATCCAATAATTTTCTTTGTTAATCTCACTCATATTTTTCATGTGATTTTAGTAAACTCATGGCTATCAAGAATCCAGACCTATTTAATTATCTACATAATGTAAAAAGAAAGATAAAGAGACCAGTGTTACATATCACAACATGCATTTGTTGAATCCACTTTGTATGTTTTTCGACATCCAAAAATATGAGAGCAAGGCAAATACAGCTAGATGTTAAAGTTGCTGAGTTTTAAGATGAAAATGTCGCTATAGTACTTACCTTTTTTGCCCAAGCCTGTCGACGTTTGTCTGGTCCCATTAGTTCTTCCTGAGTCAAAATCTGTACCCCTGTGCTACCTAAGAATTTGCCAGGTAAATTTTTGGACTGAGCCCACAAACTTGCCTGAAAATGGACAGAAATAATATTATTATTTTGTATACATGTGTTCTTCTTTAGGTGTTGTGCAATGTTGGGTTTAGTATTGCCATGACAATTTTTGTTAGTCCCAAATACTTCCTATGTCACAGTGAAAATGTGTCTGCCTATTAGGAGTCTCATATACTTCCTATGTCATAGTAAACGTGTGTCTGTCCATTATAAGTCTCACATACTTCCTGTGTCATAGGAAACATATTTCTGTCTATTATAAGTGTCACATACTTTCTGTGTCATAGTAAACATGTGTCTCTCTATTTTAAGTCCCACATACTTCCAGTGTCATAGTAAATGATAAGTCCAACATACTTCCTGTGTCATAGGAAACATATTTCTGTCTATTATAAGTGTCACATACTTTCTGTGTCATAGTAAACATGTGTCTCTCTATTTTAAGTCCCACATACTTCCAGTGTCATAGTAAATGTGTGTCTGTCTATTATAAGTCTCACATACTTCCTGTGTCATAGGAAACATATTTCTGTCTATTATAAGTGTCACATACTTTCTGTGTCATAGTAAACATGTGTCTCTCTATTTTAAGTCCCACATACTTTCTGTGTCAGAGTAAACGTGTGTCTGTCTATTATAATTCCCACATACTTCCTGTGTCAGAGTAAACGTGTGTCTGTCTATTATAAGTGTCACATACTTTCTGTGTCATAGTAAATGTGTGTCTGTCTATTTTAAGTCCCACATACTTCCAGTGTCATAGTAAATGTGTGTCTGTCTATTATAAGTGTCACATACTTCCTGTGTCATAGTAAATGTGTGTCTGTCTATTATAAGTCCCACATACTTTCTGTGTCATAGTAAATGTGTGTCTGTCTATTTTAAGTCCCACATACTTCCAGTGTCATAGTAAATGTGTGTCTGTCTATTAAAAGTCCCACATATTCCCAACATCATACTAAAAATGTGTTTGCCTATTAAGTCCCACATACTTTCTGTGACAGAGTAAACGTGTGTCTGTCTATTTTAAGTCCCACATACTTTCTGTGACACAGTAAACGTGTGTCTGTCTATTTTAAGTCCCACATACTTTCTGTGACACAGTAAACGTGTGTCTGTCTATTTTAAGTCCCACATACTTCTGTGTAATAGTCAGCATGTGTCTGCGTGTTGAAAGCTCATGCAATGTGTATCAATTTTAACCCAATTACTTTATCAGAACTGAATGTATTTTTACATAATTCAGAATTTTCATTAAGTATAGACAGGAAACAGGATCTTTTGCATCCTTGCAACCTAGAAGAAAAACTTGATTTTAAGCAAAAATTTTAGTTAACATTTTCCCAACTTTTTGAGCTTTCTCTTTGTAGAAAAAGGGGAAGATAAAATTTATGATATATATTAACCAAACCATCTAATTTTATGTTTGTCTGTAAAACAACCTTCTGCAACAAGGTAACCATGCCTGTCACAATGATAAATTACATTGCACACTATTGCTAGACAAAACCAGAAGTTAGAGAGACTAAAAAAATTAAAGTTATGTGACAGGAATTAATAATTACTGAATCTACAATCATTCCAGACAAACTGCGAACTCTCCCATTGAACAGCAAAGAGCTCAGCACTGCTACTTGACTTTCGTTTTTTTATATTTAAAAAAATATGAGTTTCTCTTAACAATCAGAATTCTTTTCTTATATATTACATTCCATCATGCCTAGGTTATGGCCAGATGTTATCTAGATATATCAAACTACAAATATTGCCAACTACAGTTTTTGTATTGCAACATATCAAAATTATAATTTGCAACATAAATTAACTTTCTCATATTGCATTTGTGATTTTTATTGTAACCTGTGTTACTGAAGGGATCTATGGTGATCAGTTGTTTGAAGGTGTGCAGCATTTATAAACCTTTGAAGATTTTCGCAAATTTATCATAATTGCTATGCTCTTCAGATTTGTTATTTATTACCTCTAAAGTAAAATTAACAAAAATTTGTGAATTTTATGGATCAGCGCCCCACTTTTTGAAAGGTCTTAATCAGGCCTCAGACTTCACTTCTCTCTCCAGCTGTTGGAGGGAGACTTCTTACATAAGTAGGGAGACTTCTTAAATACCAAGGGAGACAAAGTACCGCTAATCATTTTCATGCATTGTCACTTGTCAACAGAGATGAGGGTTGTATTAAAGCGATATTTATAATTACCGCCAAGTATTAATAACCCAGGTCGGCTATGCACAGTATACAACAAATTTTAATCCATAGGTAAACTTCACTTGCATTCAATCACATGTTAATCACTTGCTACTACAGTCGTAAACAAAAGTCAAGACAACAGGAGAGTAACATTGGCAAAATGCAAGGCAACATGAACTACGCTTTGGGCAAACAGGGAGCGACTTTGAGTGATACAGGGTGACTTTGTCGTCTAAGTCGCCCTCTAATGCTAGCCCTGGTCTTAATTCTTGAACTGGGTCTTAGGACAACACTTATGCTAAGATTTACAAAGATTTAGGTCTTTTGACTCAGATCCTAACTTTATGACTGCACACCTTCAAACAACTGTCATCTGAGTAACTCAGGTTACAAAATTAAACAACTGCATTGTGAGAAAATTCTGTCCATATAATGTAGTTTAAAGCAAGATACATATTTTGAACCAAATCTATATGCAAAAATGTTGTACCATACCTGTTCTTGTGCCTTTGCTATTTTGGTCCTAGCCTCCACATCATTTGGATTCTCTTTCAATTTTTTGAAGGCACTAAGTCTTTCTGAGATAATAGATCCTATATCCATTGACTGTAGGACGAAAAAAAAAAAAAAAAAAAAATTATATGTAAGGACTTTAATGATATATACTAGTCTACTGTAATGTCCATAATACACTTACATTTTGTCATAGGTTTAGATTACAGTGGAACCTATCTTAAGAGACTACCCCATCTGCCACTGTGGTCTCTTAAGACAGGTGGTTTCTCAACAGATATTTTGCTTAATTTAACAAATTTCAGAATGTTTTTTCAGAAGACAGGTGGTCTTTCATGAGAACAAATTATGCATAATATATCCATATAGGGGAGGTAGCAACATCACACGCTCACTATATGTTGCCTGTTGTTGGAATACAACAAAAAGATTTAAGTAAAGTAATAAAATAATTGCTAGATTCTCATCCACTTTTTCAAAAAATTACGATTAATCTTTTATTTTTTTAGGAATTGGACACTGAGATAAGACTCGGCAAACTGAAAAAAAGACATTGTTAAGCTATCATAGTTTTATTTGTTCATGAAAATATAATAATAAACCAAAATCACAAATTTAAACAAAAACTGTTTATCTACATCATGTACAATGCTAAATCACTAGATACCAAAATTTAACCAATTTATGTCAAAAACAAGATCCTACTTGCGTTATCTTGAAGGCCATCATACGCTTCAATTGAGCAAGAGGTTTGGTATATGGCATCCCATTCCTTCTACATCAATGTAGGCTACCATAGACCAGCCACACAAAGTGTTAACATTGGCACTAAGAAATTTTTGCATTGTAGATCAATAATGTCATTCTGACACGATTCAAAAAGACCCAAATAACATCCAAAATTACCCCAAACAACATCCAAAATGACCCAAAAAACACACAAAACATTTAAAACAGAACAATTTTAGTATAATATATGAAATATTTCTAATGGCTATTTGACTTTGATAATGCTGTTTTATCAAGTTCCATGAGAAGTGATAAATGTTGATTTTTTTAATTTCTAGCTGTCTATGAAAGATTTGTACAGAAGATGCATTAAATGATTATTGATGCAAACTTATTTCGATTTAACTGTTTTTGGGGTCTCTTTTTGGGTAGCTTTTGTTTTTGGGGGTAAATCGCTGCCGCATTCAGCTTTATTTTTTCATTAACTGTGTTGCTATGCTTCTCGGGTAAATAGTTTGGGCTGCAGACATTACACAGGATCATTGTATTTTTTTCAAATGGGGAAAACTGAATATAGTTGCCAAGAAAAAGCACAATATCGCCAACTTTGCATTTAGGGTCACATGAAACGAATCCGTGATTTTCCAACAGATGTCTTATCTAGCTGAAAATTTTGGCCCTATCTGGGCAGAAGTCCTCCCATAGTAGCAAGATGCTGTGCCATTTTCACAGCAGTTTAGCGATCATTTCAGGATCTAAGTTTACTGACGTTACATGCTTACTTGATCTTTAAATTTATTATCGTCATTAAGTTATGACATCATAATTCCATATCTCTGAGATGTTTAAGTTACCAGTTTTTTGTATTCACGTCAATTTTGAACAGAAGAAAATATAAGACGTTCGTTGAAGGTTTCGTAAATGCATATTCATTGTTGCGTTATTATCAAATACAGCTAACGTCTTAGTTTTCTAATACATGTTGTCTGCTTTTTAATATAAAAATAACCACCGGAAGTAATCTGAAACAGAACATTACGGAATGGCACAAGACACGGGATGCTTTCCGGTCGACTATTCGGGGGGCGGGCGTGAAAATCGGGGCGGGCACGAGAATCAAGGAAAAAAAGTTAACTTTACAAAGACTAGATGGAAAGATCTTATGTGAAATTTAACCATCACTCAAATGATTAGGTCAATGCAAATATGTAGATTTTTATGTCAGATTTATCATATCTCTTTGTACAAATTAACCCCACACAAAGTGTTTTGCATAGATATCAAGACAACAAAGCTTTAAATTTGTAACTTAAAATAGTCATCCCACAGTTATCAGTGAGGTCAAAGGTTGATTTAGAGATTCATTTAAACAGTAACTTGATCCTAAGAGCCGGATCACGTCGAGTTAACAGGGGCAGATTATCAGATCAAATGGGACGTGAAGCATCAAGTTTGATCTGATGATCTGCCCCTGTCAACAAGACGTGATCCGGCTAGGATCAAACTGTCAATGATAAATTTATTATATACTCATCCACAATAAACCAATCAATTAGATACAGAAGTTTCAAACGGTAAAGTACGGTCTTGTTTACATTGAGTTTAGTAACTTCAGCAATGCTACTAAAAAAAAAAAAATTAACTTTAAAGTATGGAGTTTGTTCATTGATCATGTAAGTTTTCAGTGTTGTTACATGGTAAAAGGTTATTTACTATGTCATCAGTTTCAGAGAAGGTTGATTTAGATTCAGAAAACTACAGTGTGGTTATCCGGAAAGTCAGATTACACTCTGTAAAATCAACAGTATCAAACTCAGAATATTGATAGATATATAATAAATATTTTGACTACTTCAGCTCAGGTAAAAAAAAAAAAAGAAAAATAAGTCAAAGTCTAACATCAAGGTCACTAGGTCAAAAGTCAAGGTACCAAATGAAACCTGTGGTCATAAGAAATTTATATGTGAAATATCAAAGTCCTATCCTTCATGGTTTAAAAGCTATAGTCCAGGTTAAAGATTTGGAAAAGTAGGTCAAAGTCCAAGGTCAAGGTCACTAGGTAAAAAATCAAGGTACCAAATGAAAGCTATCGTGATAAGAAATCTATATGTGAAATATCAAATCCCTGTCCCTTGCAGTTTAAAAGATATATACCAGCATAAAGTTTTGTTAATGGATGCCAAAGCCAACAATGACACAACGACAACACTGGGAGTGTGGCATTAGCCCTCCTGACTTTCATTCTGGTGACCTAAAAATTGGTAAATCAACCCCCAGTTATCCCACTCCTCTTTTACAGTAGATGATTTTAGAAAATGATTCATAATTAGCACTCCATACCTTTAAATGCATTCCAAAAACAGCATTGTCTACAAAATTCTTTTGACACACCCATTTACATTTAATGAATCCTGATTTTTTTTTTAACACACATTCTAATACTGATTTTAAAATTTAGATTTTGACATAATTTACAAATTAGTTTTGGGGATAATAAATGTGTAATAATTAATCTGTTATTCATTTTTCTTCCATAAATGATATCACTTTGTAAATAAATTATATATGTATATCAGGGAGTTTCCTACCTCCTGAATTCTGGATCCAGGGTCTGAAAAATTTGGGAAAATATACATTTTAACCAAAACAATTAAAAATTGTAATTTGAGACATTTGTTTGAAAATATGTTACTCTTTATTTTGAAATTCCAAATTGGGAATTTTTACATATCTTGGGGGAAAACACAAGTCATTTTCGCATTTGGAAAATGGATCCTGTGACTAAACCCCCAAATGGCCTAGGGAAAATCCCTGAATACAATGAGGTGTCATTTCACCCCTGACAGTTACCTGGGATGGAATATCTGGAAACACTTTATCCTCTGGTGCCACAGGATTTGGTGGAACATCCACTGGCAGTGGCACTACTGGTGGTGCTGTTGGCGTGACAGTGGCTGGTATGCTTTCTGTAGTGGCTGCCACCGTTGTCGTAGTTACCTCTTTTGTAGCAACTATGGTAGTTGTGGTCACCTTTGTTGCTGTTGATGAGGTAGTTTTCTCCACAGGAACCCAATCAGATTCTTTCAAACGATGTGTACTGCCACTTGACACAGGAAACTGAATTCGAAGTTTAGCTTGTTCCTGTATCTTTTCAACTGGTGTCATGACAGGCAAAGGCTTAGAATCCTGAAACAAAAATGAGATATCATCAAGATTGAGAGGTTTGGATTTGTTTGTTTGATGTTTTACATCCCGTCAAGAACTTTTCATTTATATTGAAATGTCACCAGCTTTAGGTGAAGTGCCACAAATCTTGACCTGTGCTATGGACTGACAGCAATCCAGTATGGGCTCTTTTACGTGCCATGCCTGCCATGACACAGGTACTAGTTTTTAAATCTCATCCAAAAAACCCATGACTTTCACTCCATATGCCAAGCATTCACGAAGGAACAGTCGTTACCACTAGACCACCGCAAGTGGTGGGAGGTTTAGAAATTGTCTGCTTGAGACTAAAGTAGCTGATCAATACAGAATGAAGTGGTCTTTTTACAGACATACATCAGAGCTACTGAAGCAGTCTTTACACATGTACATCAGATACTTTACTGACTCTGCAATATGGGAAATTCAAACCATGCTTTCAGGTCCTGTGTTGCATTTACTTCACCATATTTAGTCTTGTTTGCAATGTAATTATTAAGGATTTTCAGCAAATACGTTGATGGTATTGCATCCTAATAATTTCCAAAACATCAAGACCTTTCATTTACACAAATATTTTAAGATAAGATTACCCTGATATTTAAAACGATGCTTGTTTCCTTGACCTTGAATGGATGATGGATGAAGCCTTCGTCATCGTCTGATTTTTGGTCATGTTCTTCATCAGAAGATGAACTCATTGCTCTATACTCCCCCTTGGATGAAATCCTTTTGCAAAAGTCTGAAAGGTTAAAGGTAAGGTTTAGACTAAGTAACGAGTAGAATACATATTGTTGTTTGAAGTCTCATTTAACCAATGTCCTACTGTCTACCTGTCAGTCTTTTAGTCTGTCTACATACTCCATTAAAACATATTTGTATTAAAAACAGTTATGCAAACACATGTACATGCAGGGCTCTACAATGCGACCAAATCACTCGAAAATGTGACTATTTTTTAGCAATTGGCGAGTGTTTTTCCCAAGTCAGTCGCCAGCTTGCGAAAAAATTTTCCACTAACCTTTTCCCGTAAGTTGTCCGGTTTCATTCTAAACGTTATAATACATATATATAGTCATAGTCAGAAAGTGTGTTTAAATGCACCAAGTTTCATTCTTCAATTTAGAGAGTTATGTACCCGGTCATTACCACGCTTGAAGAGTACTGAAATCGAAAGCATGAGCAGACAATGCAAATTAACATCCTTTTTTGAAAGGAGTTTTCCAGGCTAGTATATGAATGACGATGATGATATGCAATTTATATCTTTGTAGATAATTTAGTAACGCTGCTCCAGATTTGGCCTCTTAAAAACCACAGGAGTTGGAAATTTTATTTGTATGTTATAAACAAGAGTCAAACACCTGAATGTTGGACTTGATCAGTATTTCGCTCTCGATTTTAACTTACATATAAAATTTCCAGCTCTCATTTTAAACCAGATTTTCTGACTGTGACAAAGAAATAAAAAAAAAAAATTAACGAAAACATGCCATAAGACTCATAACAAACATGAGAAGTTTAGGCTGCTTTTTCGTATTAATATACAAACTCTGAGAGTGAGAGCTCTTAGTCTTTTGCAGTTGGATGGGGGGGGGTCAACAAACATTTGAAAAACAATCAGAAAAGATTGAACTGGAATTGAAAATTAAATGCAATACTGAATGTATACAATTACAAGAAACATCATTCACAAAGTTTAAACCATTAGGCCTACTCCTGAACTGAACTGGTGATACTGAATGTTTCAATAAAAGTCTGTAAATCTAATCATAATTGTTGTTATATTTCATTATATTAGGCATAATGATGAGCTTTAGAAAATAGAGTTTGTAAAAAAATTGTAGCCAGTAAATATTTCTGGTGGCGACCAAATTTTTATGTTTACTGGCCGATTGGAGAGTAATTTCAAATCTGTTTTAGAGGGCTGACATGTGTTTTACTCTAAACATGTGTGGTGGTGGTGGTGGTGGTAATTTTTTACTAATCACAGAGCAACTGGTTATTAATTGTTTATTAAAGCGTTAAAAGTGTGCAAAATTGAGACCTAGGTTTGTTTCCAGTGTTTTCATAATGAATGTTTGAAGTTTTGCCCCCAAGTGCACAGATGCTTATCAGTTTCCACAGCAACCCACTCGTTATTTTCAATAAATTGTAATGATGGATAATGCATGATATGTTATCAATTACTTTCCCATTATTAGTAGAAAATGGTGTGCGATGTGAATACAAATATGGCCGTTATTTTACTGATGTCTGTATTTGATTTAATGGTGTTTTACATCACACACATCAATCTTTCAGTAATATGATGGTGGTCAGTTTTTAATGGTGGAAAAAGAATCCAGTTACAATGTACCAAGGAAGAGACCACCAAACTTCCACAAGTAAAGTGACAAATGTTCTCACAAATTCAGCTTAGGGTCCAGCGGGGTTCGAATTGGCGCTGACAAGAGATCAGAGACTTTATGATTTAAAGTGTGATGGATTTTGCCGATATACACTGTGTATGTAATTTAAGTCTGTTGTACTCAAACTTGCAAGCTTATTCTAGTATTGTGTTAAGTAATTCATATTCGGCCGAGTCTGGGGAATTAGAACATAATTGTACAATATAATTGCCTCTCAGTCAACGGTTTCTTAAACGTCCTGGTAGATTTTCAAAATATTAAAAATGAACATTCTTAGAGACAGAAATATCTGTGAAATTGTAATTTCAAAATACAAGCATGGAATAAAATAATTATTTTGGTCTAAACCTGGCACACTATGAGTAGCAGACATTTCATTCTACGCTAAGTATGGAAGAAATGCCAGATGTTTTATTCCAGGATAAGTTTAGTATAAATCCCAGATGGAATGGCCAAGATGTCTGCAACTATTGCGTACTTAGCATCTTCTACAGGTGGAATCAATTCCAGTAAATTCAGGGACTTGTACGATGGGGGTAATTTACACAAAAACTCTTCATCGCATATTTAGTGTAATTACCCCACATGTAAATTTCTGTGTTTACAGAAGTATAAAAATGTTCATCATTAAAAATTCATTTTTATGCGTAATACATTGCCCCGATTTATTGTTGGGGGACACACCGAGCTAAGGTGATATGTATCAATAAGCTAAGTAAATTTACCTGTGAGTTCGTTGATAGATTTCCCACCAGCTTTGACTGAAGCCATGTCAACACTCGGCATCTGACCAGACTTTGCCATGGCAACTGCATTTTTTCTGTAAAAATATATATATAATTCACAACAATTTTTTTCATTAAAAATAGATTTTCAGCATAGGAATAGTCACTGTTGCACCCTCATTTTTAAAGACAAGTAATATAACGTCAGTGGAAAATCGTTTGAGCATGCATAGAGTTTAATAAATATCATTTACTTAAAATGTATAACTTGCTGTGATTTGAGTTGATTTCAGTAACAGCCAACAGAATTTCAATTGCATCAATGTGACATCAAAATGAATCTATACTTACATTGCTATTTCACGCAGCTTTGCCTTGTCTATCTTCAACCTAAGATCATTTACTCTGAATGGACGCTCTCTCGACTTTGACCTTGAACGAGACCTTGACTTTGATCTTGAACGTTTCCTTTCTCTAGGTCTTTCTCTGTCTGAGAATCTCCATCTGTCTCTGTCATAGTATTTGTCTTTCATTTTATCATCTCTGTCGTAATACTTATCTTTCATTTTATCGTCTCTGTCGTAATACTTATCTTTCATTTTATCATCTCTGTCGTAATACTTGTCTTTCATTTTATCATCTCTGTCATAATGTTTGTCTCTAACTTTATCTCTATAACAATAGAAAGAAATTAAAGCAATGACTTAAAAAAGATGAAATGACATTTTGTAAATGTGTCATGTCCGATATGGACTTGGAGGTTTAACACTGAGGAAGGACCAACAAAATGTTGTTTATCAGTTCTAGTATTTTGTACACTGTCTACTTATCAGATAATAAAACAAGGATGCCACAAAGGCTGTACATAATATGCCCATCATGGGTCGATGAGCAGTTTGTCACAAAGGGCTATAATTGAATAAACTTTGAATACCGGTAAATAATGTTAGTTTCTTAGCTCTTAGAAGTTTGAAAACCTATACCCCCCACCCCCCAAAAAAAATTGCACAACACAAAGAAAGAGAATAATCTGCAGTTGAGCATGGTGAAAATATAGTCTCGCAAATGGATTCAATAGCATTTGACAAAGGTGTGGCTGTTTGTGCAGTAGCAATATTCGTACAATAATTTGACCAATTGTGAATAGACTACTGCAGCGATTCAAAGGAAAGTTTATTGACATGGGGTGCAGGTTCAGTTAGACGAAGAGTGCTGTCTGGGATTTAAGGAGGTTTGGTCGTTTGTGAAATTGAGAAACTTACTTTTATTATACAAAGAAATAAGTTCAAAGGATAAAAAGGGGAAGAGTTTATCACCAGAAGCACAGGTAGATCATTTACAAATGTGCAAGGTTGGCAAAAACCAGAGTAGGTCATCAACATGCGACAAGTAGCTGCAACTTGCTAGTAAATAACTGGCAAAAAATTTTGGTTATCAAACTAGTCAGAGATTTTATGGCAATAAACCTCATAAAATTTCAAATTAAACGGTTACTGAGCAGAAACTGTTTCTGCAAATCTACAAGGGGCCATAATGCCATAAATAACTAATGAAAAATTCTGGTTATCAAACTTGTCCAAGCTTTTATGGCAATAAACCTTAATAAACAACTTTTATTTCAGAATGTATAGCTCAGGTTAAAGTTTCTGTCCATGAGCATAGACAGACGCTACCAGGGGCATGGCATTAGCTCTCCAGACATTTTATCCTGGTGAGCTAAAATGGAACTGCAGGTTAGTAGTACCTTAGATATTTGACTTAAAAAGGTTGAAGCAGTGGAAATGTGCATGACACAATTTGGTAATACAAGTAAACAGAATCTAAACTGTGTCTTTATTTGACGTTAAATATGCTTCTATGTGTAAGATGAACATAATTTAACATAACATATACCTGTATTCATATGCATCACACATGTACCTAGATGACTTGCTATATCGTTCACGTGACCTTGACCTCCTTCTATCAGGTGAACGTGAATTTCTTCTCCGTTTTGGGCTGCGAGACCTGTAATTTTCAGACAAATGTGTGACAAATAACAGTTTCATATTTCTCATTGACCTCAATTAATATACAGAAAGCACAGACACCAAAATATTAAACGAGTGTGGTCAAAAAGACAGTATTCAAATCTGGTGAACAATGGACAAACATGGACATCCGGAATACAGTAATACCTGCTTTAGTGACCACCTGTGTATAAAGACCACCTGGTCATAAAGGCTGTTTTTGCTGTCCCCAATAGTTCCATTTGTGTACAAATAAACCTCTATATAAAGACCACCTCCCTATAAAGACTGGTTTTGTTGTGTCCCTAGGGAGTCTTTATGTACAAGTTTCACTCTATTCCAAGGTGGGATCAGGTGCCATAATGGAGAATAAGCATCAGACACAACAAAATTGTGATGCCAACTTTTGACATCCAGGTTTAAAATAATTATCATTTCAAACAAAGTACATTGTATGAACTTCAAATGAGTCAATACGTTAAGGCAAAAATCAAATTAAAATTGCTTAAAGTGTTCCGATGGACCAAACAGAATGACCCAGAACTAATTTTTTCCCAGGAGGTTTATCATTCTCTTATTATTATTATTATTATTATTAATACTATTTTTTCTCTGCTGGTATTTCTTTGAATTTTACTATAATATTAACAGAAACTGATAAAATGTTTAGCTTAGTGTGTCAAAAAGTGTTATGGTAAACAGAGGTGGAAAACACAAAGATGAGACACAAATTTTGGAGTAGGAGAAACAGTCCCCGATCCTGACGAGATTTTAGGTGGAGAAATCTACCACAGTCTGTTTATTTTTAACATCCTACTATCTACATAACCCACTTCCATAAACCTGCATTGTGGTACATCATATATATTTAAACTGTGACCTTATACTCATTAGGCCAAAAATATAAAAAGATTTATTTGAAGAGACCTGACCCAACCACCTAATTTTCCCAACCCAAAAACTATTAAAGGCAGTGTTACCCACTTAATTTCTTTTCTTATCAAAAACTTAAAATTTTGTCCAATTTACATATCAAAATTAAAAAGAAAATAAAAAATAAATTGCCTACCAAAAGACCCACTTCTAAAACTACAGGCCTAGTTTGTTGCACATCTAACAAATGAATTTACAGGGGACACAAGAAAACTGGTCTTTATATAGAGGTTGATTTGTACACAAATGGTACTATTGGGGACTACAAAAAACTACCTTCATGACCAGGTGGTATTTATACACAGATGGTCACTAAAGAAAGTTTTACCGTATAATGATAGCTTTATAGATTAACAACTATTTTTAAAATCGCAAACCTTGACCTAGACTTGGACTTATGGGATGAGTGCTTCCGTTTATTTTTCTCTTCGCCAGAACTTTCCCTGCTTTTCTCTTTTGATGCTTTATGTTTTCTCTTCTTCTTTTTCTTTTTGTTTTTCTTTTTCTTCCTCTTTTTTGACTTAGACTTTGAGTCTTTGTCTGAGTCTGATATTGATCCTGTCTCAGATGGGTCGTCATCATCATCATCATCATCACTGTCATCATCTTCATCATCATCATCCGAGTCAGAATCATCATCCCCTTCTGATGTTGTTACCTCCCCTAAAAAAAGTTATGAATGAATATTTAAAGCCTTAAATGGGAGGTGCTCATCAGGCTAGGCTCCACTGTACTTTCAGACAAGAATGCCATTAAAAATGAAACAAAACTTATGAATGGCCACATGTCATGCAATATCACATTTCTTTAATTGGCATTTCAGAAAAACCAGTAAATTTTACAAAAGTCCAGTGAAATCTATCAGATAACTGGTCCAAATGACCAGTAATTTTCCATTTCATTTCAATTGTGTATAAAAAAATACAGACCAGTATAAAATTTTCTTTGACCCGTGAAATACCTTTATTCACTGGTATTGACAAATAATTTTGTTTTTATTTCAAAATGTCTGGCATTTGCAAACAGGTACTCTGTAAAAACAGGTGCCTTTGTACATTTAATATCTCAAAACTGTTTTGGAATTTTTAAGAAGAAATTCACTCTGATGACATTTATTACATGTACATTTATATGCTAATGCTTTACAGAATACACCCAGCACGATTACATGTATATTGTCAGATCACTTACTGTAGTGGCCCCTGTGAGCATTCCCCTGTGACCATTCTTGGTTAAAACATTACGCTTTAAACCATGAAGTATCTCAAATCTTTATCAACATGAGTTTTAGTCCCCCCCCCTCCCCCCAGGGAACCTAAGCTGATTTTGTGAGAAAGTTTGCCAGTTTACTTGCGAAAGGCCATAGGTCTTTTCTCAAGTGCACAATACTTCTAACCAGAATTTCTCTTCCACCATTAAAAACTGAATCACTGAATAGAGCAATGTAAGGCCCACTTATATTTGATTTCCATGACAATGAGCATATTCGAGAGAGTATGGGTAAAACATTAAATAAAATGTTGTAACTTGGTAACAAAGAGAAAATAGATGCCCTAGCTGTGGACAGACATTTGTCACAGCCATTCAATTTTTGGAGTCTTGTATAGAACACTGTTATCAAAAATATTAAAGAAACAAACCACAGCAATTACCTTCCTCAAGGAGTTTCTTTTTTCGTTTATCCATTTGTTGACCAGATGATATCAGTTCTGCACTAGTTTGGCTTATCTTAACCGCTAACTGCATCTTACCAAATGTTTTGGTTCCCATCTGTGTTTCTGATTTGAGGTTTGCACTTTCTTTTACATTTGGATCATTTCTATCAATTAGATCCTTTTCTTCCTTAGTATTATTTTCAGTCTTTTTAATTTCACTTGGGGGTTTCACATCCCACTTGGATTTCCTGACTTTTACGGTTGAATTTTTTGGACCATTGTCCTGACCCTGACTAGTATTATCTTTCGTACCGCATACAGTGTTTTTATTTATAGAACTCAGTTCAGCATCTAGTAGCTTGTTCATCTCCTCGACTGAACTTGCGACCTCACCACCGGCTTCTTTTGACCTTTCAACATCCTGGTTCTCTGTCTTATGCTTGTATTCAGACTCAATTTGCTTCATTTTGGAAGCAAGGAAGTCTTTAAATAGATCATCTACAATGCTCTGAGGCATGTCACCACCTATGTTACCGGCCTCTCGTAACATAGATTCTTTGAGTGTTGCTTGGAGTGCTGTTTGTGACTGTAACACAGGCGGAGGCACTGGAGGTAATGTGGGTCCATCAGGCAGTGTGGTGGGATGATGTGGCTCAGTGGCACATTTGTTACCTAGTGATGGCTTAGGTATAGACTCAGCCACAGCAGATGTGACAGTAGTTCCTCCAGTGACAGTTTTCATAACTGCAATGGATGTTTCATCTGGAGTTGGTATTTGTGCAACAAAGTTTGGATTTGTATTTGTTTTCAGTGATATAAGGATTTCATCTGGGGTTGGTATAGATGATAGGGATACTGCAGTTGATACTGGAATGGATTGGTCTTTTCCAGAAGTTGTACTTGACTGCAGAATAACAGATTCCGTTGGGATAGCACCATTCATACTCTCGATAATAGACTTCCCATTAGAAGCATCCATAGATACGTTTGTACTAATAGTTACTGGCACAGGGATGTCTAACAGAGATTCTTCATGTTTTTCTTTTTTCACTGTAGATTTATAATCATTTTCAGAATTCTGTTCTCTATATTTATCCTTATCCTTGTGTTTATGTTTGTGTTTTTTGTGGCCATCCCTATCCCTATCTTTTTCTTTGTTTTTCTTCTTACTTTTCTTTTTGTCTTTTTTATTTTTGCGGTCAGCTGAATCTGATTTTGAACTTTCTATCCATTCAAACTTATTCTTTATGTCAGCTGGAAGTGGGATTTCTAATTCTAGTTTCCGTTCCCTGTCGTTGTTACACTTGATATTTACGGGCGGATCCTGGGGTAGTGGGATTTCTTCAGAGTCTGGTAAGGGAATGGATACTAGTCTTTCTGAAGACATCCTGCAGCTTGTTTTTAAATCATTACATCTGTCTTTTATTCTCTGCAAATGATATAAAAGAAACTAGTGAAAACCTCAGAAACTTATAACACAAGGTCGAAAATAGATTTTTTATTGTTTGATGTTGCCTGCCTACCCACCCAAATTGCTGCTGCCCAAGTTATTATTTTTTTTCACACATATCAATCCCTATGCAGGCCTTTTTCTGTAATATTCAAAGGGCAGAAATCTGGCTCCATTCCAAATGCAAAATGCATGTTTTTTCCCAATTTGATGAAAAAAATTCCCAATATTGTGTTGAGGCCATGACCGTATTGAAAAATAACATAATGCATTTAAAAAAGATATCCCATTACATTTAGATTTCATGTATACAAACAATTTTCCCAAATTTGACACAAATTCATATACAAATTCCCAATTGTGCCACCAATGGCGTTTTCCTAAAATTTACAGAAAAAGGCCTGCTATGCCAGAATTTACTTCTTTTAGAAATGTACCGGTATGCAGAGAATGAGGCAGTTATTAAAGTATACCTTCCTTGCTTTGTTTCTTTTCCTTTTCTTAACAAAAAATTAATTTGCCTACCTACATGTACCTACCGACACTTGGAAGGTATGGACAGGTAATATCAAAGAATCAATATTTTAACAATGGACTGTCTATAAAATACTCATGATATTATTATCAACTCAAACTTTACTTTCTTCATCAATCTCCTGCAGTATACAGTCACGTTTTACAGATCTGACCCCAAAAGATGTTCACACTTCATATAGCCATACATGAAAGTGACATCACAAACCCACGTATTCTTTAGCCTTAGCATTAAAAATATAACTTATACCCACAAAATATTCTTTGAAAAATATTGATCATATTAATGAAATATTGTCCTTAAGTCTATGCTCAATTTAATTTTTAACAAATGTAAATATCTTGTAGATTAGTACTTTTCATTCACCAAGTTTGTGACTTCACCTCTGTCTATGGCAATGACTTGTGAAAATCTTTTGGGGTCAGATCTGTAAAACTTGACTGCATGCTGATGGAAATTGATGAAGTAAGTAAATTTTGAATTGAAATCATGAATATTAATCATTTCTTAAATTGACAATGTCTGCATAATACCGAGAAACACACAGAAATTGAAAAGAGATTGGGGTTACCAAGACACAAATGGTTGTTGCACTTCTGTCTTTTTTTGTGAGTGTTTGTCCAATGATGAGGTGTTTGCATCTCAATGATTAAACCTTATAGGCAAAACTGGAGTGACAAGTGGTTACTACATTTTCACCCAAATAAGTGCAAACAGATGCATATTGGGAAGCATAACCCTGATATTGACTTTAACTCCTACTTACAGCCTACTTGGTAATGAACTAGACCTTGTATCACAGGAAAAGGACATAGATGTCATCATAGTCTCAGACCTAAGTTTTGAGAAACATATTATTTGTTAGAAAGTCAAGAAGGCAAACTCTACGTTCAGTATTTTATAATGATAATAATTGAATAAATATGAATAAAAAAAAATAATAATTAAAAATCTGCGATTAACAGCCAGTTTTTCATTTTGATAATTAACTGATGTTGGCTGTAGCAAAAGATGTTAGGAAAATTTCAAGAGAGCCTCTTTAAAATTTTAATTGGAATGTATATTAATTTTTAAAATTGTGAATTCTCCTTTTTTCTAATTTTATAAATTTTCAGAAGCAGTAGGCTACTATTACCTACATGTCGGTATTTTGAGTTGGCCATGGATTTTTTATTTTGGCCAATGAAAATTAAATTTGGCCAATGACTTGGCCGATACATTTTCAGACCCAGGGCTAATGCTGGGGGATATGATTGAACTATACAAAAAAGGACTGGTGTGTATGACAAATCAACTGGAAATTTCATAAAGATGTAGGACGATTACACAAGTAAATTAGGGAATTAGGGAAATTTGCATAAGCTATACCTACAGTGAGCAAATTTAGATATCAGGAAATACAATTTCCGCATCCGTACAACACAGGTATGGAACAGTTTGTCAAATGATGTTGTGTCAGTGTGTGCTAAATCCCTGAGCGCATTCAAAAACAGACTTGATAACTTTTGGAGCGATCAAGATCTTAACTACAAATCCCAAATTAACATCACCAGAAGTCGAAGAAAGTTCATTTCTGTAAGGGAGTCTAGTGAATAGGATCCTGCAGGAACCTGTATTAAAATTCAACACTTGGTAAAAACTTACATTTCCTGTGCCAGACTGTGGTTTCCTATGGCAAAAGGAGATAAATTTTCTTAAAATTTAACAGCCATGCTCAGTTCTCATTAAATGTAAAGACCATAAACTATCATACATGTATACTATTATTAACAAGACACCTATTAACAGAAGAAGTTTATACTCTCCAGTCTAGTCACCCCCATGAAAATCGGTGCGAAGAAGTGCATGTCAATTACATATGCCATGCGTGATTTTATGTAGTGGTGCTGTAGCATACTTTAAATTAGACTGCTTATAAGATCTGTTGTTGCAAATGGCACAATCAATGATGCATTTAGCGAGCTTGGTTCGATATCTTTCTCATATGAATGGCTGACCGAAAGAGACGTCACATATAGACTGGTACCCGAGGCCTTCCGGGCAGCACGATTTACCTAAAAAGACCCCCAAAATACCCCAAAAGACCCCCAAAACACACAAAAACATTTAAAAAGTAGCAATTTTAGCAATCTTTTTATAATATGATGAATATTTTTTTATGACTGTAGATGTTTTTGACTTTGATAATGCTGTTTTATCCAATTTCACGATGTATTTCTGAAACCATAATATAATCAGCATGACATTTTAAAATGAAAAGACGTTTAAAACATATGTAATCATCATTTTTCACAATACGTAGAATTTGTATAATATAAATTTGACATAAAATATGAAAAATATTTCAGGAATTGTGAAAACAAATAATTGAAGAAGACCGATTTGGCTCTTCATTTTACTAAATTACAGTGTCCGTGTTCTATGAGAAGTGATAACTGTTGATTTTTTTTTAATTTCTAGCTGTCTATGAAATATTTATACAGAAAAAAATGCAATTAAAATGATTATTGATGCAAATTTATTTCGATTTAATTGTTTAGGGGTTTTGTTGGAGAGATTTGGGTTTTTTGGGTAAATCATGTCGCCGAGGCCTTCCGATGTAATTGTAGCCCATGCCCGACAAAATAGCTTTGTATTATTTTGTTGTTGTTGTTGTTGTTGTTACATATCACAGTTGTAAATGTAAGAAGTGTAGCCAGCGATACTTAGGATTTATATATCATATGAAAAAAAAAAATTAATAAAAATATCAAATCGATTAATTAATATATCTAAATAAATGAACAAATGGCTGTCATATTCCATGCGTGAAGAATGGGTGATTAGAGAGAGAGAGAAATGTGGATGAATGATGAATGGGAGGATGGATTGATGGATGGGTAGATAGATATATAGGTGGAGGGAGAGATGCCAGATGGATGGATTAATGGGTAGTGGATGGACAGACAGATAGATACAGACAGACAAACAGACAGATAGATAGATAGATAGACAGATAGATAGATATAAACCACTTCGAACATAATGATTTTACTTACGGGCACGGGATTCAGACTATAAAGCAAAATGGAGGAAAGGGATCAAGAAATCTTAGGAAGACTGGAGAAAGTAAAAGACATTAGGTATTTTCAACAGTTATAGGAAATAAACATTTTTGATATTTCGATTCTGTATGATTATCTTAAATATATTTTGTTTCTGTTAAAAAAAAATGTGTATGATATGGATTTATCTCTTTGTTGTATGTTCTGTTACAATAGTAAACAATAACAAGTAAAACCAAGCATGTCTGCATCATGATAAGACATGTGCGTTCTCGTTTTGTTACCACAGACATTCATTTATATTCCTTAGCATATTTTGATGGGAAATTTACTTCTGTTACAAGAGCTTTGTGCATAAAACAACATTATCCACCCACTCCACATGTTTGTTTCTGTTTTATTTGTTAAACTTGGATGAAATTTAAAGAATTTATTGATTTTGGTTGTTGTTGTTGTTGTGATTGAGATATTTAAATTTATTTCCCTGTAAAATTGGTTTCAAAGATTTAATCAGATTGATATGCACTGACTTGGGGTATCTTAATTGCCTTATACAATTTTCCCATGTGACTTCATGTCTGTGATCTTTATTTGAAAATTGAGAAAACCAAGTCGTACCCACATGTAATTGGGTACGACTTGGTTTTCTCAATTTTTTTCTTTGGTACGAGTTGACCGTTGTTTGGTACAAGTTGACTTTTCTGATTTGGGTACGACTTGACTTTTTGGGTATGAGTTGGTCAGGGTACGAGTTGACTGGATACCTGAATGAGTAAATGAAATGTAAATAAAAATGTAAGTTACAAAACAAGAATTGACAATTTTACTGAAATGATTGAATTTATAAATTTATTCAATTTTACAATAACTTCCACATGAATCTTCTTTGAGTTACTGTAGTCAACATTATGTTCCCTGACTTCAGTGTTGCTGCTGGTAAAGCTCTGTTGATCTAACTCATTCATCCTGAAATACACAGATGGACTGGTCTGATCATGTTGATTTACAGAAGACTTCATTGTTTCTCAATGGTTGATGTGTAAACGATTGTCTGATTAGGGCCAGTGATTTTCCGCGACCGCGGAATCATGGACAGAATCACGGAATCAGCAATCTGAAATGGAATTTGCGTTTTTGAAAAATCTTTAAAAATTCCAACATGAGATAGAATTTATTTAACTGTGAACTAGTGTGCTATTTCCGTGTGTTATAAACTTCAAATCTTTGTTTATTTAAAATATATTTCATCACATAATTTTACATCAATTACTATTTTTACCCCTTAGATCTATTAGCCTACATTTACACATCGAAAAATAAGGGCAATCATTTCCATTGTCGTAATATCAGTACTGACTGACATCTATCGATCTGGTGTCTTCTAAAACAAAAATAGCTTTAATTTGATATCTTGAATTAGGTTTTCATAATGTTTATTTCAATTTCTGAATATATATACCAATTTTTAATAGTAAAATTTCACAATGTTCAATTCATCCTAATTTTTTACGACTCACCGCTCGATTGACAGCCAGTTTTTGTTACCAACACAAACACGTGGTCACACCTTGACGTTTTTGACAGCGAGCTACGATGGCTGAAACACATGTATGTAAAAAGAGGAGACTTCCACCCATTTGAAAAATAAATACATCAGCATGGGTTGATAGTTTCCATGCAATATTTATGAGGATGGTGACGTTTAATTTTGCAAAGTCTGTCAGCATAGTATAGATTACGCTAGTGTTGATACAATAAATTAAAAGACTAAAAATTAAATACATGTACTACTTTATAAGTTTATTTAAAGTAAAAAACATCAATTAAAACATCACAGAACTTGTTTTAAGTTAGGCGATAAATTCAAGTAAAAATAAGAAATTACCTGTACAATTTCCAACAAAACTTCTTACCTATATGTATATGAGTATAGGCCTATAGAATTACAAATTATTTAACAAATATTTTAAAATCATAAAAACATACAGTGTTGCATATACATGTACAGTATATGTTTTATTTAATTCCCTATTTAAATCTATCATTAAATTGGTGTGGCAGAATATTTAAAGTATGATTATGAGTCTGTATTGTTAAATATTTTCATCTAAAGTATGTTTTTAGTTCTTTTTCTTATGAAAACAGAAAAAACCGAAAACAGAATTGAAGCAAATCTGAAATGGAAAATCACTGGCCCTATCTGATGCCAAGATTTGATGTTGCTGTTTTATGCATGTGAAAATTATTCTAGATGTATTCAAATTATTTGAAGATTACTGATGCACAAGCTTAACTAGTGGCACATTGTCATTTATATGTTGAAACTACTGACTCAGCACTTTGAATAAAAAGGATAAACATGTCTAGTCAAAATATCAATATTCAAATTTTCCTTGTGTTAATTTTTTTCTTGTGCTAATAAAACTAGACAGTAGATGTATAGGTTGTATTCACCAACAACACTGCAAACTGCCTATAGTGAAATGAACAAAAATATGACTAAGTATACATGATATAGTTCTGAGGTTTATGAAATTATTAAACCAATACTGTCAGATCAGATCTATATAAAGTTGAAATGGAGGTGGTTCAATGTAGACTTAATTTTATTGAGAAGTGAGATGTAACTCTTGACCTCTTTACGATTAACTTAGAAAATAAATGTTTATCACAGATTTGATTTTGTCCAATTCTCTTACTTTCTTTGATTAAATTCTGTTTTTAAAAAATACATTTCCGATATTCTGAGATGTGATTTCATTTCCCATCAGTCTTGGTCCATTTTGTAATTACCAATAGGTAGAAAACAATACATGTACACCACTTTGTTTACTAGTTCTTGAAAATCCTGTTTTTAGCTCGCTTGGACCACCAAAGATGTGAGCTTTTGTAATCTCTTAGCATCTGCTGTCATCCATCTAGTGTAAAATGTTATAAAAACTTCTCTGAAACAACTGAACTAATTTCTACCAAACTTGGCCACAATCATCCTTAGGGCACTAGACCACCTGCTTTAAAAATTTTGTTATTTATGTCTGTCAAGCAAAAACATGGTCTTCATTTTTTAATGGAGTTTTCACAATGTTTGACTTTTTAAGTGATTATTAGTTAATATATATACTTTGTTTAACCCCCTTATTGGAGAAATTTCCTTTTTAAGTAGGTAGAATTTCCATGTTTTTTGCTAAAAGTTCAGATGAGCAATTCAGGCTCCATGAAGTCTAATTTTTAAAGGAAAGACAATTTTAGTAATTACTGCAATAAATTCTTGATAATCTGGTCTGATTGTTTCTATATGAATTTTTATTCAAATTAATAACAGAATACAAGCATGAAATGGCGTTAAATGATAAGAGGTCAAAATCCCTATAAAACATGACCACCAAAAGTAAAATAATTTTTGTTCCAGTTTGGACATGTTACCTCCCATTGTATTTCCATCACTACAAAGTCACATAAGATAGAAAAATAGAAAGTTAGTATGTACTTCCTGGTTGGGCTTAAGTTTATGTAATACTGCATAAACATGTAGTTTAATTATAAAATAATAATTATAAATACTACTTATTAATATTATTGAGGTAATTGAAATATAACTCATTTAAAACAAAAGTTAACAAGTTTAGTATTTCAATATTTGGATATCCTGGATGAATCCAAAAATCCAGCTTGGTTATTACATTATATATGTATGTATGATCAGTATTAAATTAATAAAATGAACTGAAACTTATTTATCTACAGTTGTACTGACCTTACTAAAAAAATTTCTGGAAAAAGTGAAAAATAGTTTCTATAGTGTAAATAATAATTGTATTATAACTTATCAACCCTTAGATATCATACACTTTTCCTTTTTTTAAAATTATTTTTACCTATTGGTTTATGAATCTTTTTCAGGTCAAAAACTCTTCATTTGGAGAAAATACATTCACGACTTCGACAAGAATTTGAATCGACAGAAAATGAAGAGAAAAGGCTTGAAGAATACAAACAGGAAATGGAACTACTTTTACAGGAAAAGATGGCTCATGTTGAAGAACTGAGACTTATACATGCAGATATTAATTTGGTATGTCAATTTGTATTTCCATTTTATTGGTGTGGAGACTGGAGAGCTTTTGAAATATCTAATTTAGTATTTCAGGGTATACATGATATACTTGTGTATTTATGTAGAATGAAATTAGTTGATATTGGTACAAGAAGAAATTTACTTTTTGTGGCTGAATTTATAATTAACTCATCAACCCCTGAAAAAAATAGACTCTTCTGTAAAACAATGACTTCTTAGACAAATCCAAACGTGTCTTTAGGAATGAATGAATTTAGACTTAAGGTCATCTGGTATGATGGCTCTATTTTTATTCTATATACTTTTCTGAGTTACCTCAATTTTTCATATATTTGTGACCACATCTCTGTAAGTACTAAAACTAGAGAGAATCAGTTTGAATTTTTCTCATAGAACAAAGTCTCTAACTGTGAAAGTTCATTTCAAACCAGACCTGAGTTTCCCCTGAAAAAAGCTCACTAGGGACTGAAAAATAGTGGGTCAATTTCATAAGTTCAAAATCAGATAAATATCAGAAACTAAGCACTTTTAATATAGACATATACATTTGTACATTAGAAATTTGTTCACTTTTGCAAATTGAGTAACATCAAAAAGTTTCAGGGTCACTGAGATGTGAAATTTTCAATCTAAATATCTCATACATATCGGTTTCTAGTAAAGTACATTACATCTTTGTAAGGAACATTTATCTGTGTGAAGTTTCAGGTCATCAGATCAAAGTTCAATTTAAGTCATGGTTCAAACTGAAAATTTAAATTCAAAATAGCTAAAACAAAATCCCTATAGAATTTCCATATATATATATTATGTTAGAGGTTGGTGGAGAATATGCTGAAGAAAATTTGTATAAAGATTCAGGGTCATCAAATCAAAGGTAAAGGTCATAGCTCAGATTGAAAATTTCAACTCAAAATAGCTACAAACACTGTAGAATTTTCATGTACATGTTGTGTTAATGAATGATAGAAAATTTTGTATAGTTTCAAGGTTATCAGATCAAAGGTCAAGGTCAAAGGTCATTTTGAAATTTAGAGGTCAAAATAGCTATGGAGCTTGTCTTAAAATCTGAGCATTGTAAACTTTCTTGGGGTTGTGTAAAAAAGCTTTGATTTATTTTTTTAATGATTTTAAAAAGTGTTTATTTCTGAATGCAGGCTTTCAGTATGTTCAGGACAGGTGGCCTTTTATGGAAGTGGTTTCTCAAAATGCTGTAGATTTCACTGTACTCTTAACATTTGTTTTAGATGTTAGTTTGTACACTACAAATGTATATCAATCTGTATTCTATCACTGTTCAAAACAGTCAATTCTTATATACAATAGATGGAAACTACCATCAAACAAGCAGAAGAAGAAAGAAACAGATCTCTAGAAGCCACAAAAAAATTATACGAAGAATTTAGACCTCTAAAAGAAGAGGTGGATCAGCTAAGGACTGGAATGGGACTTAGTAAACTACCAGAACTTCAGGAGGAAGAGGAGAAGCTAACGCCAGAGTAAGAGCAATAGAATCTTACATGAGTGCATGGAGTGGAGAATCTGGATGTCTAGTCCGAGGGTTTCCTGAGGATTGTACCTCCAGATTACCACTCAACACACCCAAGTTTAATTATTTTTCTCCCATCCCTTAAACATGTTTATACGTATGTAAATGAAATCTGACACAACTTTTAATGCACTGCATTGGCACTGAGGAAAACGGCACCAACAAAACATAAAAGACACTGGGAGTAGTGGGAGATGGTGACTACCTTCCATCATCAAGTCTTAGAAACATGTGGAAGGAGGAGAATATGTCTCTCAAAATTCATGAAAGCTTCCAGATAAATCCCGAATTTATATGATAATCCAATAGATAAGTTTCCAAATTATCAATTACATCTCCTTGATTTGATTTTTTCTGAAGGAAAAGTGATGTTTGATTTGAAGTTGGAAGTGTGTTAAGCCTAAATAATAATGTAAATATGCAATTACACTTCTAGTGGCCTGAGTTGCACCATCATGAGTAAGTTTCAAATTTGGATTTATAATTCTTTCTAAGTTTGGAGAATTTTTTTTCTTCACATTATCAGAGAGAGAAAGCATTATATTTATTTCTTACTCATATCCAGATTTTTTAGTCAAACAGGCCCTTTTCCAATAATTGTAGTCCTGTAACACTGTATTGAAAGAGAATACAAACTCTCACAAAATGTTGTCAGGGACAATCTGTCACTTTTGGTAACATTGCCAGGTTTTGCAATAACCGTCATAATATGTATCAGACTCAAATCATGTACATATCGTAAATTTACAAAAACAAAACACCACTTCCCCCCCAAAAAAAAAACAAACAAAACAAAAACAGCAAACAGACAAATAAAACAAATATCTCTTTCAAATTCATAATTTTTTACAAATCAACAACACATGTACTTCAGATATTTTCTTCAGTTTAATGATAACCAGCATGCTTATTTTTTTATATGATATTTCAACTATACTTTTTATATTCTTGTATTTCCATATGTGCATGCTGTCTTTTTTTCTATTTGTAGATATTTTGAGAAACAGAATACAGAGTGGGCTAGTGAACCACCATCAGAGCCTCCATTACCACAGACCTTAGCGGTAGCTGCTGTAGCAGCTCAACAGATTCAGGTACCAAGAACCACCAAACCTGCTGAACGTCAACAAGCATTCCGTCAACAACCTCCACCAATGAAGGTATTTCATCAGCATTCTTTTATTTGCCAATGTTTCTCGAATTTGACTTTGTAATTTGTGACTAAAAATCAGTGAAAGCATGTGAAGTGACTCCAACTTAGCTCAATGCTATTGACTGTGGTCAGAGTGGTTATAGTTCTCTGTCATATCAGAGCTTGCTATGACCTCTGAGATAATTGAAAAAAAATTAGACAGGATTAAAAAAAATAACAAAAAACAAGCATATTATTGAAGTGCAAATAGTTTTAGTTTAAGGGAGAATGGCCTTTTACTTGAAGTTGAAAGTGTGGTGACCCTTGGTAAAATAGTTCGAAATGCACATGTATCACATTTACACATCACATTTACTTGTATATTATATTACACATGTATCATGTTTACACATCACATTTACATGTACATTATATTACACATGTATCATGTTTACACATCACATTTACATGTACATTAAATTACACATGTATCACATTTACATGTACATTATATTTACACATTTATCATGTTTTCACATGTATCATCTTTACATATGTTTAAGATTTACACACATCACATTTACACATGTATCACATTTAACATGTATCACATTAACACATGTATCAAATTAACACAAATATCACAACACATGTATCACATTTACACATGTATCACATTAATACATGTATCACTTTAATGCATGTATCACATTAAAACATATATCACACTTACACATTTATCACTCTAACACATTTATCTCACTTAGACCACACTTACACATGTATCAAATTAACATGTATCACATTAACACATGTATCACATTAAACATGTATCACATAAACATGTATCACATTAACACATGTATCACATTAACACATGTATCACATTTACACCTGTATCATATTAAAATATGTATCACTTCAATGCATATATCACATTAAAACATATCACACTTACACATATATCACACTAACACATTTATCACACTTAGACATGTATCACATTAACACATGTATCAAATTAACATGTATCACATTAACACATGTATCACATTAAACATGTATCACATAAACACATGTATCACATAAACACATGTATCACACTAACACATTTATCACACTAACACATTTATCTCACTTAGACCACACTTACACATGTATCAAATTAACATGTATGACGTCATCACATGTATCATATTGATTCCTGTATCACTTTAACACATGTATCACATGAACATATGTATCACATTGACACATGTATCACATTAACACATGTATCACGTTAACACATGTATCACATTAACACATGTATCACATTTACACATGTATCATGTTAACACTATCACTTTAACACATGTATCACATTCACACATGTATCACATTAACACATGTATCACATTAACACATATATCACATTTACACATATATCACATTTACACATGTATCACATTAACACATGTATCAAATTAACATGTATCACATTAACACATGTATCACATTAACACATGTATCACATTAAACATGTATCACATAAACACATGTATCACAATTACACATTTATCACACTAACACATTTATCTCACTTAGACCACACTTACACATATATCAAATTAACATGTATGACATCATCACATGTATCATATTGATTCCTGTATCACTTTAACACATGTATCACATAACATATGTATCACATTGACACATTTATCACATTAACACATGTATCATGTTAACACATGTATCATGTTAACACATGTATCACATTAACACATGTATCACATTTACACATGTATCATGTTAACACTATCACTTTAACACGTGTATCACATTAACACATGTATCACATTAACACATGTATCACATTAACACATATATCACATTTACACATATATCACATTAACACATATATCACATTAACACATGTATCACATTAACACATATATCACATTTACACATATATCACATTTACACATATATCACATTTACACATATATCACATTTACACATTTATCACACTAACACATGTATCAGATTAACTCAATCACCCTAAAGACATATTTGGACTGGCCTAAATGATTTATTTGCAGATGAGTCTATTATTTGTCAGGGGTTGATGAGCTAACATACATGTATTTATACACTATGAAGATTTACAATTATATTCTATATTTTTTGTTTGTTTCAGGCATGTCTTTCGTGTCACCAACAAATTCACAGAAATGCACCAATTTGTCCATTGTGCAAAGCTAAGAGTCGATCTAGAAATCCTAAAAAGCCGAAGCGCAAGCTTGACGAATGAACAAGGCCATTCCAAAGCAGATGTCATTCTGTGTAGTTCTCAGTAGCTTGTTAGTCTATTGTAGAAGTAGGTGGAGCCTTATGCATCTTTTATGATGTCAAAAGCCACACAATATTAGTCTTCAAGAACAAAAGTCGGAACCTTTTCCATCTTAGAAATTGGAATACGGTAGTGGTTGAAATGCTTGAATTTTTAAGGAAAAAAAGAAATGCCAAAATCAAAACACAACAAAACTTGCATAATATCGGTCAGGTGTAACCTAATACATTAACTGAGCCACAAGAATTTTTTTCAATGGAGTTTTTTCCAAATCATGACTTTTTTATTTCCATTTCATTACTTTTGTTAGTGTTGCAATTGTCTAATTTAATAATTCTTTAATGGGGCATTCCATTCTTACATATGTAGTACATACATATTACATGTATATTACAGAAAATGTCTGATCACTTACCTTAAACAATTATTTACATTCCTGATTACATGTGCTTTTAAAACAGGCTAGAATGAAAATTGTTGTACGGTTATGAAATATTTCATATATACCAACACTTCTATGAAAACTAGTAGCATTGTTTTTTAAAGAAGACATTTTTTGTATAGTGAACTAAAATAACCTTTGTGATCCATTCTTTCATTCTGAATGATTAGAAAAGGATCACAGTACAGAGTATCAGAGAGAGAGAGAGAGAGAGAGAGAAGGCATGTGTGAAAAAATCAGCTATGTGTTAAGTATTGACCAAATTACAGCAAGAAGTGCATTGTAAATTGATACATGTAGTCGTATTCTGGCAGATTATATTTTAATAAAACACAATACTGTAACTATGGTGATGCTCATGCGAATGTATACATGCACTAGTAATCTTGTTATATTACGTGTTGAGAGATAATTCGTAAACTCAACTACCATGTGGACTGTTTAGTCAACACATATATACATATCACATCATTTAAGCCCATGTAAAATGTTTCTGTAGAAAATCATCCCCAGTAAAAATATCCATGTTCATATAGTGTTGGTTTTCAGATTTTGCAACCTACAGTAAAATCCATTTAACCTGACGGGGTGGAGTTTTGTGAACCCTTTCTTGACCTGGACGAGTTTAAAATCTAGATGATAAAGCATAACATTAAAATTTTAACTGACTAGAATAATTGTTCCTACTTGTCACCATACATAAGAGAGTATCCAGTGTGGAATAAACATTTTTCCGTTGCAGCTTGTCATAACTGAAAAGTGAGTAGAATCATCCATATGATAATCAAAATGTTACTCTGCTGCACCATCTTATGTGAATCCGACAATGTATCTTTTTGAACATCTATGTGCACTTTTTTTTTAATCTAATCATATGGGTTCACTGCTATTATTTATATTGGTCAAAGATTTTTTATAGAAGATTTGCTCTGCGAAGGTTTTCTCACCCAAGTTCATGAAACGTGAACAGGAGGGTATGGTGCTATATTTTAAAATTCTAAAATTTTAATTTTCTAAAATATTTCTTGCATATATGTGTGGTCTATTGACCTTGAATGTATCTTATTCATGTATTTACATTGTGAAAGCATTAATTCTCTTTCTGTGTGACTGCTGGCCAATGTGCATAAAGTTTTTCCAGGAGTGCAATTCCCTTTTATTTATCAGATTCCATTAAGAAAATGAATTTTGCACACCAAAATAAATCATTTCTTGATTAAATGCTACCTTTCATCTTTTGAAAGTAAAAAGATACAGAATCCAGCAAAATGATAATCACTGACAAAGTTCTGAATAGTTTTGTTATAAACCGCTACTGAGAAACTATTTATAATTGAACTTATATGAGTCAAATTTCACATTGTTTGAACAAAACTGGCGATACCTTTTGTATAATTGCATTGAAAATGCCTATGAATAAATTGAAGTCAAAATTAGCCAAGTTTGCAGGAGTTCCATACAGCCCTTTTCCTGTTCCATCTGTAGAGGGACGCTGGTATTGATGATAAACATTCAAGACCTGGTTACCATAATTATAAGAATCACTTAATTATTACTAATACACCAAATTTAATTGATTGTAAATTTTAGATGAATATCATATACAATCAGTTCCTTATAAACAAAAATACACATTCCGGAAGCAATTGGCCAGTTAAAAATTTGAGATGTAATTCAATTCAATATTTAAGTTTTGTAACGTTGTGTTGATTAATATCAGTTTTATATCTTTTTCTGAATTTTTTAACTTGTTTTAAAAGAAAAAAAATATCTTTTTAATTGGAAACTGTTAAAATCTATTTTTGCATTAAAGCTTTTTCTTTTATGTATGATAAAATTCAAATGACTGCACTTTAAGATTATTTTTCTCGTACCATCCAGTTTGAGCATGAAATTTCAAATTTTTCTTGGTGCGGGGGTCCCTTAAACTTTGACTCATCAAAGAATTACTGTATATGTGTATATGTATACATGTATATAAATGTGTAGTTGTGTTGGATGATAATCAATAATAAGAGGAAGACATGAAAACCTCAACCATACAGGATTGGAAATTAAAATACAAAATAAAAACATAATCCATCTTATATCTTATTTTCAAAATAAGTTGTCCAAGAACCAGACAGTTTTTTCAGGTGGCCTATTTTCTCATTGATATGATTAATATCCACATATTTTTTCATTACTTTGATATTAGTAAACTCAAGTGCTTTGGTGTATGTGTGTGTATATACATGTATACATATTGGTACATCTGTCCCCACATCCATGATTTGTCTGGGTTTTTTTTTAATCTGTTCATCAGAGAATCATTCTTTTTTAAAACCTTACTAGGCTACAGTGCAATAGAAATTAGCATGTGTACAAATATTGACCTGGTCTTATAGAATAATGAAAAGGAAGTAATATAATATTCCATTGATCAATGCAAAATGTTAAAATCAAAACTCACTAGCATTTAATAGGTCCAAGATTGTAGACTCTTTGCTTACTTTAAGGGTTTAACATTTGACCAGTTGAGCTACTCCTCACGTAGCCACAAAAGATGGCTGTTGATAACCGGTCCAGCTGAGACTGTTGTCTAGATAAGTACATTTACACGTAATGTTGGTGACTTAGTTGTGTAGATGGTTCTAAGGACAGGGTGCTCTGTAACACATGTATCGGCTACACATTTTAAACATCACAATACATTTCCATCATTTTCTCTTCTGTATTTATTGATTCACTCTTTAGTTGATTTCTGACATCAGAAGTTCTGTTCTTTGAAAATTGTTGAGGTACAGTGAAACCTGTCTTGAGAGACCACTGTCATGAAAGACCACCTATCTCTTGAGAGCACCTTCTGAAAACCTCTCAGATAAATATCTCTGTAAATAAAACCTCATTTGAAGGACCACCTGTCTTGAGAGACCACATTACAGTGGCCGAAGGGGTAGTCTCTCTAGACTGGTTCCACTGTATCAGTCATTTTGTCCTCTACAGTGACACTCGCATCTTTCATCATGTTCATATGTGTAGTACGTTTTCGGTTGTGGATCAAGTAACGATTTAACTTTAAGCTTATATCCACAATCCTTCCATTATAGTACTCAGTCATTGTGTAGAAATGAAGTACATTTTATTTTTTTATTTGTAACACTTTTTTTTTTTTACATAAAATGTAATAATAAAAATTGATTTAGATACATTTGTTGTTATTCATCATTTTTGTTCAATCTAAGAATAAAAATTTCAAATATATGTAGATTATGATATCCTTGGTTTCTAGGCTATACGTATACAAAACTACACATTTCTATCCAGATCATCAGACTGCACAAGATGGTTGTAGCAGAAGGATTAAAGGAGAACATAGCCGGAGTTGGATCCTATCATCAAAACGATCAAGGGCAATCTGATGATAGCCTACAGATAGAAACTTTTGTGTGGTATTGTATTTATGACATGCCCCTTATTTCTTCATCTTATTTAGTTGAGAACACAATATAAAATTCATTCCTCTTTAAAGTTCATACCTCTAGGCAATATATAGGCCTACTAATGCCAAAACACTGCATCATGAATGTGACAATTGTGACATCATCACATATTTTGGATGAATGGAATTCAATTTAGAAAAGAAGTTCTGGCGGAATTTCCCTATTCAACTGCAGTGCAGTATGTTTTTTATGGGAGTATTGAACTCTGTTTTATATGTGTATGATTACACATGCATGTAATGAAACCATGGGGTTAGTTTCATTAAAGGTCATAACTCTCCCCATAAATATACTTATATAGTTACTTTTTTATTTACGTGTGCATATTTAGTTTCACAAAAGGTCATAAGTTTATTTTTACACTTTAACATGTAAAATTAGTAGTACTCTGGAGCAGCCATAGACTTGGAAGATACGACCTTTAAACTCATTTTAGACATAGCGTAAGTTACAAGTATTATAGGCTATCTACATTTACATCTACATGTTAAGTTAGGACCTTTAGTGAAACTGGCCCAAAACTTTTAAATTATTACCTCTCAGACCCTTACTATAAAAAAGCAAATGACCCAGTCAGAAACTATTCGATAAGAAAAAAAAAAGAATATTTGTACTGTAAATCCGGAAAATTTAGCAGGACTTAATGTCTCCGAAACACCAGTTCTAAAATTATTCACAATTTTGAATGCCCATTTCATCATACTATCATCATACTTCATCACTGAAGTTATCCTCCATACATCCTTGTTCATACATGTATATGAACTCGCACTAAATATCGGCCATTTTCTAATACTCGTCATATTCTTTTATGTCTGTGTAGCTACTATATTTGAGAGCAAGAACTACTTGATGTTCACAAAATGGTCTTCAAGGGTTTAATTTGCTCTTTCACAGAATTTCATTTCTTCTCCATCATGAATTATTCAGAATATAAAAATTTATTGTATTGTTTTAAATTTTCACCCCAAATGATGCATAGGAGTTAACCCTTTCAACCCTACAGACCACTATAGACTAGTCTTAACCAATAGAAAAGAGCATACCACTCAGATATTCAGGGGTGAAAGGGTTAAAGAGGGCTACAGACTTGTTCATTCATATAAAGTCTGGTAGATAAAACCCGTGAGTAAATAAAGAGGTCCTCTTGGTACTTGACTGACAAAAATTGGTCCATTATGCAGCTATGCCGATACTTTGTTTAACTTTGGTTCCTGTGACCTTTGATCCATGACCTTGAAACTTTGACAATTCCTTACATCTTTCCCATATATCTTAGTACTCAAAACCAACAAGTTTTGAGTTAATAAGCCATTTCTATAAAACTATACCCTATCATGCCCTATATCACCTGAAGATAAAGGAGCTAGTAGCCATTGGGGCTCCAAGAGGGGGCTTAAAAGGGTCTAAACATCTTACATCTTTAAACATTTTCTTCTTATGAACCAATGATTAGTTTTCTTTCAAATTAAGTTTATATAATCATTAAGTCAATAGATAATCTACAAAGATTGCGAATGAATCTGAAATATGTTCGTAAACGAGTCTTTTAATAGCGCACATTTCAAATTACATAGGGTATTATGGTTTTGTATAAATGGCTTCAATAACTCAAAACCGATTGATTTTTGTATGAAATCACATGTATCTTAGGATCAGTGTGGCAAAGCTTTAATGATGAAGGTTAAAATCACCCAAGTAAACTGAAAATATAATTTTGGTCAACTTATACCCTTATTTCACTTCTTACTAAGGACCAATTGGCCAATTTCAACCAAACTTTGAAAGGGAAGATCCCCATGTGTAGCTGCTTGAAAGGACCAAAAACTGTCAAAACTTTCTAATAACAAATATTCAGATTTCTTTCAAATCTGACACAAGGAAAAATTAAGTGTATATACCATTTTACTGTTAAACAAGAAACTGCTAAAGGCTGTATGGCCGGATTGTGGGGCCTTGACAGAAATTGAAAACATGTATGAAGTCTGTACCTCCTTCCATTGCCAAGAAATCACTTCGACTCGAAACTTCAACCAAAATGTTGATTTCCATCCCCATTACTACATGGATCCATACCCAAAATTCAAACCCATATAATTCAATTTCACTTGTCACAGGTAACTAACTGGCCAAGTATGAAGTCTGTACCTCTATCCATTTCCGACCCCCATTACTACTTTGATCCAACCCCTAAATTCAAACCCACATAATTCAATTGCACTTGTCACAGGTAACCCAAAGGCCAAGTATGAAGTCCGTACCTCTATCCACTGCCAATGCCCCATTACTACTTACTTCAAGTTTGAGGTCTGTACCTCTATCCATTGCCGAGAATTTGCTGCAACCAAAATGTTGATCCCCACCCCATTACTTAACTACTTTGATCCACCAACAAAAATTCAAAAACATGGGTTATGATGGATAGTTCTCATCAAGAGATATCATCTATGGTCTTCCCACAATGGACCTAAACGCAAGAGCTAAACCAAATTGTTGACGCAGATGGAAAGACAGACAGTTGGACGTTCAGATAAATGGACAGATGGATTTCGCCATTTCATAACCTGGATTTTGTTTCACAATCTTCCCAATTAAAAAAACAACAAAAAAACTAAGTGAAAAAAACAAAATAAGAGTTAGTTTATTGAGTCCACAAGAATACCCCCCCAAAACAGAAGATAAATACAGAAACTGAAACCAATATTTTTTTCTAAAATTATAATGTACATGTAATCAACTGGCAATAATTAATTTAACATTTGCTAATTTTAGCTCATGGAGAAGATAACTGGCAGTCAAACTCCTTACGATACACTGTTAAAATTTTATTTCATCTTATTCATTGATTCTTCATGAAAAGCTATAAATTCCTTACAATATAGGTATAAACTTAAAGAAAATTGATTAAGCATAACCTGTCTCTTACCTGATAAAACAAACAAATCAAGTATTCTATATTCCCCTACCCATTCAAAATGTTACACAAAATAGATACATTCCGTAAAATTCCAAACAGATCATTATATATATATATATATATATATATATATATATATATATATATATATATATATATATATATATATATATATAATCTTTTTTATTTTGTTTCATTTTGGAAGTGCAAATATTTAACCAGATAAAAAAAATCATTATTTCCTAATTTTCATCAATTTAAAACTTGAAATTATATTCGAAAATGAAAATTGAAAAGATTTTGTTTGAAGTAATGTAAATGTGACATGTGTATTCAAAATAATATCTGACAGGAAAAAAAATTGTCAAACAAAAAGTTTGATTTAATACACAAACATATACTAGAACAAACATACAGAGATATATATGAACTACCAGAAATTACAGGATTCTTATGTGTACCAAGATTTGATAAATTTTTAAATGCAGGAAAATGACAACTCTCAATGAATAATAAGTGCTCTTACATAATATCAAAGATCTGCAAACTGTTTATTGATCACCTTTTTCAATTTCTCAAATATACATGTATATACATGTAATTTAATCCTAAAATAGAGATCCCATTTAGTTCTTCAAACAACGATTTTTTTTCTCTTAACATCATACACAACCCAAACAGATTTTAATACATAACTGTGCACTGCATGATTTAACCCATTAACCCCTAGTGACACATTTGGACTGGTCTAAGTCATTGATTTACAGGAGAGTCCAGTGTTTTTCAGGGGTTGATGAGTTAATTGCTGCTTTCGTGGGAAAACCAAATTTTGTTGACGGTGGTGGGTTTTTTTTAACTATACACATTTATCAAAGTACATGTATTATATATTCCAATCACAAGTAAATATATTTCAGAAAAAAACCCAAATGGCAATAAAAGCAATATATGAATTAACACAACATAAAACACAGACTCTTTTGTGCTTCATAGCACAGAGGTTTAATTATAGTTAGACTTACAACAAAAGTTTTCCAATCAACTCATTTACCCATAGAGACACATTTGGACTGGCTTAAGTCATTGATATTAAGAAGAGTCCATTATTTGCCAGGGGTAGATGAGTTAACTTGTGATGTATAATTGTATAATAAAATGTATAGGCTACTGTGTTTATATTCCATTTTGAATGATGTTTTATATCTATATTAATTAAAACATCTACACGTATATATACTTTTCAAAAACCTGTGACTCTAACCATACAGAAAGATTCAGTTTTTTCTTTATAAAATTTTTAGAAACGTACATACAAACAATTGTCAATGAAGCAATACCATTTTCTTCACTGTAATCAAATCACCTGCAAGTCACTCTTTGAATACAAGGATGAGAGTCTGTAGTACAACAGTCAACAATGATTCTAACGCAGAGAAAAATAATGATGATATTCAGAATAAAATACACTTTTGTCACCATTTTCACAATTCTATGAGACGAAAAAATACACTTCAAACGCCCCACAGAAATAAGCACTCATAAGTATTTACACTGTCTATACGGTAACTACCTTGGGATTGTTGTAAATGATAATAATGGTCAATAGGGCAGCTTTCTCTATATCTGTAAAATAAAAAGAAAAAAATGTTGAATATTTATACAGGGTACAACTTTGAAATTGGTAATGTTAGTTCTTTTGTATTTGCAACGAAATCAAAATCTAATTCATAACAAATCCATGGTACCGTATTTTTGGGGTTATAGGTTGCAGTGCCGATTTTTAGCTATTTTTTTAGAATTTGGTGACGTATAAACCACACTGGTATTTAAACCGCATGTGTAGAACGATGTTTAGTGACTCCTTGTAGTAAAAAACGTGTCTAATAACATGTTCAAAGTATCATCACCACAACTATCTGACCAAGAAATCTTTCGTATTTGATGCATGAATTTTACTGGAAAATTGTTTTAAATGATTTACAACTTCGAAAATTTGATACATCAAAATAATAAACATCTTTATGATGTTTAAATATGTTATTAAAGATGTGAAACTAAATTCTGCAATTGATCATCAAAGTTTTAAGTTTTAATATATGCATTATAAAAACCCTCATTGTGCCTCCTGCTAGCTAGTTTCTATTTTTGAAAAGATTATTTGATGTTCTGCAATGCTTGTTTCAATGGACTGTCACATAACTTGGACCAAGTGATCAGTTGATACATCAAAAGTACAAAATAGACAGTTTGGTCAAGTATTTGCGAAAGATATACATTATATAACCTGAATAAATAACATGTTTAATTTTTTTTCGATTGCATTGTTAATCAGACATCGACAAGTTGTAAAATAAATGATGCAAATCGAAAGTGAAACAAGATTTTTTAACTTTGCCATTGAAACTTCACGAACAAAGCACAGAATTCATGAATTTTGGAAACAAATAAACCACACCTTTATATAAACCGCAGCACTACAGAAGTTGAAAAAAGTTACGGTTTATATTCCGAAAATTAGGATAATTTATTTTAACTCTAATCTAAAATATTATTGCACTAAACTACAGTCAATCTAAAAACTTTAGTTTTCAGGAGTAATCAGTCATTTTATACATTTACTTATCTTAACCATTTCTCAGCAAAACTGAGAAAATGGATCTAAACATTTTGGAAAATCAGACCTATCTTGATACGGGAAAACAACCAAAAAATTACAGTAAATACAGTAGAAATAAATAATCAGGGTGCTTAAGTTTGTTTATGAACCTTAAATACATACATCATCAATATCGTCGGTGTTCTCATCCATTTCACCAAACTCAATGTTATCCTCCGTCTCTTCATCGTATGGGTTCTCATTAATTCTCGCTATAAAATAAATGAATTTATTTAGAAGACAATCAGTTACAAGAATCAATAGTTTGTCCTTCTGAACTGTTATTAATACAAATAAGATCTTTTTCTCATGTGACATTTTTGTATATCATAAGAACTTATTCAGCATTTATTTCAAAATCAAGAAGTAAACATGATATAACAATGAGTTCCTATTTAATTTTGAAATAGAAATCAATAAATAACATGGAAAAATCATCAAATCTGAAAACCCAATGTTGGTATTGATCAAAAGTCTCACATTATACATATGCATAAAAAGTTATCTCAATGCATAGGGTCAAAAGTTAAGGTCAATGTTGACTTTTATTTTGTTATATAACATGCAGAAAGTGTTCCTGAATCATCACTCCTAGAAACCAAAATACATTGTATCTTAATCACTTACAATACTTTATAGGCTATGTGTGACCTTGATCTTTGAACTTGTGACCAATATGCAAGCCATGTTTTCTAATCATAAATCGAGAAAGCCTTATAAATCTATCATTAGGATTTTTCAATTACAGCCATCAACGTGAAGAAGGCCAAAGATTTATCATTAACTCATTCACCCCTAAAGACCTATTTGAACTGGTCCAAGTGATTGATTCACAGAAGACTCCATTGTTTTTCAGGGGTTGATGAGTTTTACATACATTTGTAAGTCCATATTTAATTATTATAAATCAAGAAAGTCTTATACCTCTATCATTAGGATTTTTCCAACTACAACTGTTAATATGAGATTAATCATTAATACATTAGCCAATATTTTAATAATCATAAATAAAGACCCAATACCGTGATCACACAGGATTTTCAATTGGTAATTGCATTTAAGCAAAAATAGAAAAAAAGTCAATCGGTCACTGTGTAGGTATTTTTAATTACTTTCCTTTAATTTAAATGCATTAATCAGACAAACTCCAGATTTCTCAAACAAGACATGGTGAAATTGCTAATATGCAAATTTGGTTTGGGGTTTTACATGGTTCAGTGGAACCATTCTGAATTTCTATTTATTAGGGGTATTTGTAAAATACATCTTGCCATACCTGATTCTGGTAGTTCACCGTAGGCTTTCAGATTTCTAGCTTCATCTGGCGTATACTTCAATATCACATCAGCTTTTGTGTCTTGGTAATCTCTCAAACCAAGAAGAATAATATCGCCAGCATTTATCCACACCTTTGTAAAAATAGGAAGATCAAACAGAATTTGACATTAGTTGTTTCTTTGTGAATATATCAGGGCTAAGCCTGTCATTAGCCAATTTAACCACTGACTATTTTTCTCAGTATTGGCTGAAAATTTGTAATTGTTTAATTTTCTGCCTAATAATCATTTTGGTTATGTTGGATGCATGTTTCATATGTGTTTTGTATCCTTGTTCACAAATGGAAAATACAGAATGATCAAGGATGACTGAGTTTGTTTATACCTACAGCAGATCTAGAATATCCCCAAATCTGTCCCCATCAAATAAACATCCAGACTTGCAAACAATGAGCCACAAATATACAGTCTGACCCGCTTAATACAAACTCAGATAATACAAAAACTTGTTTACTACAAATAAAATTCATTTCCCCTTCAAATGTTGTTCTTTATACACATTGAATTAACCCATATACTACGATTTAGATACTACAAATCAGTTACAACGAAAACCTGTGTAATATAAAATTATGAAAGAGTCCCCTGAGTATTATCTGTGTTGCTTTAAACCCACATAATACGAAGCCAGAAGTGTTTACCTATCAGTCATTGAAGTGTAACATTGATTAGTTTTGACACCTAATGTCGCATGCATAATTTCGACCAGCAAATGTGATTAGCAAAGGTAAGTGAATAGTGTTCAATTAAATCAGGTGTACAAAGATTTAGCTTGTTGTACTCCTTTTTGTTAGTGAACACATAATTATGGAGGCTCCATCCAAAAATCGAAAACAGAATTTTTCTTTGGATGTCAAATGTGAAATTATTTCAGCAGTTGATTGAAACAGGAAATCTAAAAGTGCAATAGCAAAGAATTTCAATATAAAACCAAGCACTTTGTCCAAAATTTTAAAGCAACGAGATAGAATTTTAAATGCCCAGGTACAGGGCATTTTTCCCAAAAACGTAAATGCATGCGATCTGGAAATTACACCGATACTGAGGAATGTCTGCACAAATGATTTCTTGGAATCCGGCATAAAACATTGCAATATCTGATGAAATTTTGATGCGTAAAGCAGAAGAGTTTTGGAGGGAACTAAAATGAATAATTCTAGGTGAAAACTGTGAGAATTGTATGCATGAAAATGTAGACATGTACCCTTTGACAACGTATGCTATGTACACTACCACTCACAGAAACATAAACCCACATAACACGAAAAACGTATAGAAGGAAATAATTTTATCGTTCCCTAGAAATTTGTAATATCCGGGTTAGACTGTAGTTTGTACTTGTCACCATGCCACAAAAAAATATTTCATATAATATTCGTTGAGCTGAATAATCAAAATGTCATTTGGCTAAAAAAAAATTCTTGTTTGGCTAATTTTTCGCTCACAGTTTTTTCTTAGTCCAGGGTGAACCCCGAGATATGTATGGAAATGTAAAGATGTTCAAATGTGCATTAGATGGGTGTACTTAAAATAGACCAGTGGTAAACAGTTTGACTTACATTTGTTCTGCCATTATGATATTGGAAGTAATAAACTAGGAATACAAACTACATATACATAATATCCGGGCCAGGTGAGCCAACAAACATAAATTAAAATTACAGAAACTTCTCTTGCTGTCATCATGATCATCTACAGCAAAATTATGAGAAACCTCACTCCATTCTGCACTGACTTACCTTTTTTCTGAGCTTTCCTCTTATATGACACAACCTCTTAGCTCCATCAAAACACATAGCTTCTAGACGACCATTTCCAAGCATCTTAGTAACTTGAGCATATTCTGCAGGGGAAATTTTTAATGTATATCAATATCAAGTACATTTTGTATTTACATGATTTGAAATATTTGTCATAAATCATCTGATCTCATTAATCAGGAAATTTTCAAATGAGAAAAGAACTGTTCACAATAATTCACAATACAGTGGAACCCGTCTTTGGAGACTACCCCATCTGCCACTGAAATGTGGTCTCAAGACAGGTGGTCTTTCAAAATAGGCTTTAATCAAAGGATTATTTAACCATGTGGTCTCAAAAGACAGGTGGTCTTTCATGAGTGGTCTTTCAAGAGAGGTTCAAATGTAAAAGGTCAAATAAAGCAAAAGTCTACTCTGTATAAAAATACAAAATAAAATTACTAATTCAAATACATTCTCTGCTCTTACTTGCAAATAAATAAAATTAATATGCTCGTAAAGTAAGAATACTCCAGGGTGATCAGCTGTAAACATTTATGAAATTACCTATTGCAGTGTGAATATACATGGAAATAGACCGCAGAGTTTGGTTCATACAAAAATTAAAATTCTGAATCCTGTATGTCAAGGTTTATTCAAATAACCATACCTTGACCATCTTCTTTGAAAACCAATTCTCTCTTTTCATTTTCATTTTCGTTTTTCCCTCTTCGTCTATTTTTTCCTCCCTTTCCTACAAGACAAATGAAAATTTGTTTAACAGGTCACAGCGAATATTTGATTTTTTTACAAACAATTAATACAGCTAATTTTTAAAATAATAATTTAAATGAAAAATATTTCAAACATGATAATTTAAATGAAAAATATTTCAAACATGATAATTTGAATGAAGAACAATCTTCCGAATGCAATTAAATCTGATGCAGACTAAGTGCTCCAGATAAGCTGCGTATTTTAACACATAAAAAATAAATGGATATGCAACCAAATTAAAATCCATGCAACCAAATTAAGATCCATGCGTAAGATACCCAATGCAAATCAAAACTGAGGTGTAAAATTAAACACATTGGATCTGAAACCTGCTGAGAGATAAAATATTGAGTTCACTAGTTCTGAATGGATCTTGGTCATAATGTGTGTTAAAGCTCTGTAGTGATAATGCAGTTAAGCTGACCCAAACCCAGATGTTTAAATTGTGGACTTACATTGTACAGACAGATAAATACAGATTAATTAATGGTAATTTAGCTACCAAACCTTTATAGAAAAATCAATGGCAATCATAAGATGGCAACATAATTGGAAAATACCCACTTGACAGAAATTTTGTGGGTAAAAATACCCACTGGATTTGGAAATGATGTGTATAACAAGAATCTCAAAAACAAAAAAAACAAACATAAACAAAACAGAATAAAAAAACTACAAAAATAAAAAATCACAAACATACAAAAAAAAACCAAAAAAAACAAAACAACAACAAAACAAAAACAAAAAAAAATACACACAAAAACAACAAAAAAAAAAACAAAAAAAACAACAACACAACAAAAAGAAAAAAAACAAAACAATCAAAAAAAACAAAAAAAAAAAAAAAAAAACAAACAAAACATCAAAAACAAAAAAAAAAAAAAAACCAAAAACAAAAAAAAATCGAACCAAAAAAAAAAAAAAACAACAAAAAACAAAATAAAAAAAAAAGAACAACAAAAAAACACAAAAACAAACAAGAAAAACAAAAAAAACAACAAAAACAAAACAAAATCAAAAAAAAAACAAAAAAACACAAGAAAAAAAAAACAATCAATACAATCACAAAAAAAAACAAAAAAAACACAAAACACAAAGCTGAAAAACAAAACAGAAAAAGAAAACAAATAAACAAACCACACATCAATAAAAAAAACAAAAAAAAAAAAAAAAAAAAAACAATACTAAACATCACACCAACAATACCAACCAAAACAATAAAACAACAACAAAAGAACAACAAAACAAACCAACAATACACACCAACAAACAAAAAACCAAACACAACACAAACAGAAAACCCAACAACAACAAAAACAAAACAAAACAAAAACAAAAAACAACAACAAAAAAACAAACAAACAACAACTACAAAAACAAAAAAAAAATAGTGATAAAAAAAACAAAACCTAAAAAAAACAAACAAAACAAACAAAAAACAACAAAAAAAACAAAACAAACAAAAACAA